>CAUYQG010199091.1:0-17247 GCA_963574415.1 Tarsius wallacei | reverse complement strand
CTTGTATGTAATTGGAGACCATCATACTAAGTGAGCTATCACAGAAACAAAGAAATGAATATCACATGTTCTCACTCCTAAGTAGGCTCTGAACACTAGTCACATTAGCACGAGGGTGGGATTGGCAGTCACAGGGCTCTGCTGGGGTGGGAAGGAGGGAGTTGGGTGGGAGCATAACAACACAATGGGAACCTGGTCCACTACCAAAGGGAGTGAGGGCCAGCTAGAAGCCAAAACTTCACAAGGCTGTGGGGAAATAAGCTCTCTCATACATTGATGGTAGAATGCAAAACGGTATATTTTCCTATGCAAAAGAATTTCTAAAGGTGTAATTAAACCATATTATCTATTTACCCTTTAACCCAGTAATGCTAATTCTAAGAATTTACTCTGAACATATACTTCCAACAATATAAAGATACATATGTACAAGGTTATTCCATGCAGTTCTGCTTATAACTGTGAAGTATTGGGAGCTGCCTAAATATCTAAGCAGAGGCTTAGTTGAACGGTCCATTCTACAACGGAGTAACGTGCAACTGTTAAAAAAAGAATGAAGAGATCTCTGTGAACTGATGTGAAGTAATTTTCAGGAGATAATATTAAGTGAAAAAAAGCAAAGAACATATAGTATGTTACTTTTTATGTGCTCAAGAAGGAAAAATAGTTTTTACTTTGGAAAGCATATAAATTTCTTATGTAGTCAAAAATTAAAACTAAATTAATAAGAAAGGAAAGGAAAGAAAAACCTAAACATAAAAGCAGGAAGAAAAGAAAAGTCTAATTGTATTTCAATGACTATGGTAATCACACTGAAAGAAAAAGAGAGAAAGGAAGGAAGGAAAGAAGGAGGCAGGGAGGGAGGGAGGAAAGGACAGGAGGGAGGATTAATAAATCTAGATAGCTTCTGAACATAATTTTTGAGCATATACCCAGTTTTGATCAAGGTTGGGCATGAGGAGTAAGGAGAGAAAAATTGCAAACAAGCCCTGAACTTTTTAGTATTTTTAAAAAAGTATCGGATATGGGAAAAATAATTCTGAAATTATTTTAGATGTATTACAGGACTGAGCAAATGAGTAAAATTGGTTGATGCTGAAGGGAGTCACAGTTTTCACTATGGAATAAGGGATTTACAAATATAGCATGAAAGAAGGAAAGAAAGAACCCCATGGTCATGTACTAGAATTGGAGGCATCAATGTGAACTGATGATTTCTAAATTATGTCTATGCATGTGATATATTCATGTAAGCATACAGGTATATGTATGTATGTATGTTAAATGTATGTTTGTGTATATATTTATATATGTACATATATATGAATGTGTGTATGTACACATATATCTATTTCCCAGTCCTGACAGTTGAAAAGACAAAGAATTGAGGACACCCAGTAGCAATGACTATACCTTAAGCTAAAATCTTGGCTTCTAATATCATTCTCCACTAAAAAGAATCAAGGGTCTTTAGATAAATGAAAGATTCCAGGAATGAGGTAAAGTAGGTTAAAGATGAGTCTGGAACATTTGTTATACTAGAAAATAAGAAGATATTTTATAAAAAACAATGGAATCATGTCACAAGTAGCAAGGTGTTAACTGGGAAGGATTCCTACTGGCCAAATCTGGCATAATAAGTACAGTGATAATCTATAAATATTTGAAAAAATAAAAACTAAAAAGTCCATACTGATAATAAATAAACACATGAATTATAGAGAATGAAGAGCTCTTGCTTAGAGCATAATGCTGATAGCCAACTTATAAATGTTGAGGGGGTATGGGAGTTTAAAAATCATTATTTTGCAACCATCACAGTAAGGATTGCATCAGGCAAGAATTATCAATAACTGCTAAATCTGAAAGTTCCTGAACTTTCCATTGAAAGTTCTGATGAAGAGAAGAGTATTTGCATGATCTTATGGTCTAGCCCCACAGATTTCTTATAATTATAAAGAAGAAAAAAATAGTAATTTCATAGTGGAGGAACTGAACAACAATTTGACAGGGTAACCAAAGTCAAAATCAACATTGAGGTAGATGGACACGGTGTTCCTCCATGTTATACTCTGAGAAGGACACAATATCTAAGCAATATTCTGGTTGAGAATACATATCCTGAATCTAACCATAAGGAAACATCAGAAAATACAAAATGAGAAATGCTCTACTAGAAAAAAAAAAAAAAAAGGAGAGGGACTGTATTATCAAAAAATGACAAAGACTGTGAAAATGTTTCAGATTTAAAGATATCATAAAAACATACAACCAAATGCAATACCTGCCCTTAGACTAGACCTTGCTCTAGAGGGGAAAATACCATAAAGGACATTAATGGGTTGCCTGACACAATTGGAATACAAATGGTCAATTAGATAAGATATTGTATCAATTTTAAATTTACTGGGATTGATGACTATATTGTGATTGTGTATAAGACTATCTCTATATCTACATAGACTATCTCTAAACTTGAGATATAAACACTGACATATTTAAGGGCAAAAGTCCATGGTGTATGCAACTTACCTCAAATAGTTAAGAAAATGAATTTACACAGACAGATCGAACAAATGATGAAGCAAATAGGATACAATCTTAAAACAGATGACTCTGGGTCAAGAGTATATGGGTATCCTTTGTATTGTGTATTATATTGCAACTTTTCTGTAAGTTTGAAGTTATTTTCAATCAGACATCACTTTGATCAAGTGATCAAAATTAATATTACCAGTGAGGGAAAAATGAAAATCGTGCCTCCAGAGCTGATATTCTGTGGATGTTTCACCTATGCAGCACTACAGCTGAGAGTATATAACCCAAATCTAATCATGAAGAAACATCAAACACATTTTAAATAAGTAATGTTCTTTTTTAAAAGGAGTTATTTTTTATTTAGTGTAATAAGATTCACGTTTTACAAAGAGCCTCAACAGTTCCATAGAGGAATGGGAGATGCTTCACCCAGTGAAGACCAGTTTTGTAGCTGCTTGACAGTCTGCAGGAGAAATTACGAGGAACAAAATCTGATAGGGATGCAGGTATGGAAATTAGTTTAACTTTGAGATGGCTTTCAAAGGTTGGGCCAGCCCAGCTTGAACACTGATTCAATTTGGTGGAAAAGGAGAGGGGAAAAGTAAAAATAAGCACGAGGTTACTAGTTTGGCTTAATTTAGATGGATGGTGAGGCAAATTATTGAGATAGGGAATCTTGATGATGAAATAGAGTGAAAGAAAGAAAGCTTTCCTTCATACTAACTGGGGAAAAACACTGACCAGAATAAACGTGTTCTTTACTTTATTTCAGCAATGATTTTGGGGCATTGAATGTTCACTAGGTCCCAAGCACTGTGCCAGACTATATACTGACATTGTTTTCATAACTCTCACCATGGCACATTTGACAGATGAGAAAAGCAAGATTCAGAGTTGCTAGAAAACTTGTCCAGTATCTTATAGCTAATAAATGATGCAGGTGTGATTTTAGCCAAAAAAATATGCTGTTCCCACTATGTCATGCCATTTTCCAAAAGAAAAGTATGATTTCTGAATAACAGGACTCCACAAATGGATTTTTTTTTCTTGTTTCCTTTTCTTCCTAAGGGATATAGTAAAGGGCTAGGGATGATATTGGATTTCCATAGACAAGATGATAGCATTACAAATATGATCTAATCATATTTTAATTAGTTCTCTTGGGCTTACAAACCATGGTCCACCAACTGCTTACAGACTCCAGGTGGAATTTTCTAACTTTCCCCAGAAGTTGTTAATTATACAACAGAGAGATTCCTAAAGCCAGAAGGCTGGATTCCATCCCCGACCCTGAAGTTTACTAGCTGTAAAATGGTACCCCACAAGACTGTTTTAGGGGTTAAATGAGATAGTCTATGCATAAGCACATACAGATGTAGGTATAAGTATTTCTATTTTACTTGAATCTCTACCGTCCCCAACTCTCCCTTGTCAAAGCAATCCTTAGCTTATTAAAAATAAAACAAACTTTATAAACCAGGTCTATAAAAACAAAGACCTCAGTGACATCCAGTGACTCTCACTACTTCCTCAATCACCATGTCCAGAATGTTCCTTTTTCATTGGGAGTCAACCAACTGCAATTGGGTCAAGAATTCTAAAGGAGTAGAAATAATAAATGGGGCAGAAGCTTGGCTGTTGTTTTCTCCAAGTCCTACAGTGCTGAACCTGGTGTGGTTAGTCTTTGGACACAGTCTTCATCTTGGTCCTGACACTAACCACCACATGACCTAAGTCATCTACTTCTCCTCCCAAATCTCAGATTCATCGAAATGAGAGGCAAGTGCTGGAATTCCTAAGTCAACGTTCAACAGTCTTGTTCTTAGATGGTCTATAGCTGAATCAGCGGGGCTGCTTGTTAAATGATGTAGATTGCTCGGGTCCCACACATGGCTCCCAAATTAGAAACCCTGGACCTGGGAATCTGCATTCCCCCAAGTAATTCTAATGCTCACGTATTTGAGAATCACTGACTTAAATTCCTTTCCAGATAAAAATTTTCTATGCTACAGGCCAGTGCTTTTTCATAATTTAAAAATCAACCCACCTCCCTCCCTCCCAGTCACCAGCAGTGGGCCTATCCCTCCTCCTTTCCCCTGCACCCATTGCTACAACAGGCTCAGTATTGGTAGTCAGCCAGGTTCCCTCAAGCTGACCAATGCCAGTGCTTTTTAAACTTCAAGGAATTTCTTAAAAATTTTGTTAAAATGTAGTTTTAGATTTAGTTGGCCTGTGGTGGGGCTTGATAATCTGCATTACTACTAAGCTCCTAGTGATGGTGCTGGTTCCTAGACCACCCTCTAAGTTGTAAGGTTTTATTTAATACTATATGGTCACACAGTAGGTTGACTTTACTCTTTGGGATGAAAATAACATAGTTTATGGCTTCAGGGTGGGAGAAGTTTATCCACATGGACAGTGATTCCAAAGATTTGCTTGGGTGGAGAGAAGACTTAGTAGATTGATCAACTTTGCCTGGCTTGTAACTTTGGAGACAGCAGAACTAAAGTCCCCAGTCTCTCACTTCCTAGCAATGTGATCTTCAAAGAGCGAGTTAAGCTTTTAGAGGCTTAAATTCTGAATCGGCAAAACAGAGACAGTGAAATACCCACATCATAGAGTTGCTATGAGCATTAAATATACTTTCGCATGTAAATTTCCCATCCCAGTGCAATAATATCAGTTGCCCTAGATTTACTGGAGACCCTTCCTAAGCCACTATTTAGTTCTCGGCAGGGGAATGCTCACTGGGACCCGCCCCGTTCCTACAGACATCACCACCTGGAGGGCAGCAGACTCTCCACCACAAGAAAATCTTGACTTTCCCAGACCACTGAGTGATTTATCACACAGCTGCTCTCCCAGACTTGGAAGGCTGGCAGCAACTCTGCCAGAGACAGATGGGAGAGCTGGAGTCCAGTTGCTTGTCAACAATGTTCAGTGGACACATTTATAAGGCTTTTCACACTTTCCTGGCATTCTCCTCGATTAAACATACACCAAAGGCAGTCCACTGCACACCACATGCCAGGAAGGAAAGCTGTGTGCACACGTGCTGGCCGGGGCCCCCTAGTGCTGCTTCATTTTTCTTTCCTGTCTGCTTTCATTACTCATTTCTATGTGGTTGTGGTCAACATGCCACCCGACTCTTCATGCCACGTCCTTTTAGCTTTTTTCACAGGTGTTACCATCCTTTCTTTGCCCCCAAATAATTCACTAAATAAGAAATGACTTGCAATGCTACAGACTTAATGTGAAGAGTTTTCAGCTCTTTTATAGTCATGGGAAGAGTTTACCAATAAATGTTTCTGCAGCAATTGTGGGGCGCCCAGCAGCATATCAGGTGCTTGAGGGAACCGATAGCCAAATCATTTGCTAAGTCACTTGGTCAAACGATAGGATGCAAAGCATGAAAGTGGTTTTCTTTTTTTTTTAGGGCAGTGGTCCTCAGTTTTGGCTGTGTAATGGAATCACCTGGGGAAGCTTTAAAAAGTTATTAATGCCTGCACCCAAATTCCAGAGATTCTAATTTAACTGATTGTTGCAGCTTGGGCACTGAGATTTTTAAAAGCAGCCAAGATTGAGGATTTTTGTCTTAAGGATTAATAAGATCTACATACAGTTTTGCCAAATTGCCTCAATGTTTGATCACCATCAAAAAATTTTTTTTCACAGAAACAATCTATTTTAACCTCAAAAAAACCCCATCAAGCAGTTAGTCTGAATTTGTATATTTGTATGTTAGCCTCCATTTGTTTTTGTTTTTGTTTTTGTTTTTGAGTTGGAGTCTCACTCTGTCGCCCGGACTGGAGTGCAGTGGCTGCTCCCGGCCACCGCAGCCTTGACCTGCTGGGCTCCGGAGATCCTTCTGCCTCAGCCTTCCAAGTAGCTGGAACGCCTGGCTAATTTTTGATTTATTGTGGAGATGAGGTCTCCCCAAGTTGCCCAGGCGGGTCTCGAACCTGCGGGCTCAGGTAGTCCACTCACGTCGGCCTCCCAAGGCGTGGGAATACAGGCTGAGCCACCGAGCCTGACAGCCTCCATTTGTATACAGAAAAAAAGGAGGTGGTGGCTCAGAAAGGTTAAGTAACTTGCCGTGGAAAAGCAGCTGGTAAAGGCAGAGATAATCTATAAACTCATGGTTCCCGGTTCTCATCATCCCTTCCACTACCTTGAAGCTGCCTCAGTTCAAAGTCTGGCATTGAACAACCATTCATTGGACCATAATACATCTCTACTCTAGATTGTGTAAATATTTCGCAAATTCTGATTTCCCTATTGACAGATTTAAGTAATATTAATAAGAAAAGAAGGGCAGTACTAATAAGAAGATGGGGGGATTTCCTAGTTTGGTTGCTAATTCATGCGCTTGGCAAACATAATGTGTTGTGTCAAGAGACATTCAGTGCATGATGCTACTTACTAAGGAAATCTAAGTATGCTAGCCAAAGACTGGGTACCGAAAACTCAACTCTAAGAACCATAAATCATCTCAGGAAACAGCACAGCATTCCTCCCTCTGTGATAAAAGACATTCTGAGTTCTCTGGAAGGCTGAACAGATCCTTGTCTGAAGACAGAATTACCTGTTGACTCTTATAAATACAGAGATTAGATAGAAGGCTGGCTTTTCTCTCAAGGTGGTGTGATAGTACACTGATTTGGAATCTCTGTGCCTGAGATATTTTCCACTTGACAGAGAATAATACAAATATTTTAAAAACTATGTTAACTCTTTGGAGACAAGAAGTTACCATTTTATCCACAACTCATTTGGTATATTATTAATCCTGCCAGGATGAAATGGAGCAGGATTGGCTGATAAAATTCTCAGCAATCTCTCTTTAGGTAAGGAGCCTACCTAAAGTTCAGGACTCATGGTCTTGACTCAGGTGGATGCCACAGCCAATGATAAGGTGATGATCAAAGGGTACCTACTGAACCATTAGCAGGGATTCGTAGAACCTTAATTAGCACAGGGTGCTCGAGGGGTTTTTTATGCAGTTGGGCTGCATAAAAAACACCATTCATTCAAACCTCTGGTCTTTCAGAAAAAAGTTATCTGAGTTAATTTCAACATATAGTTTGCGACCATTCTTTTATTCTAGCATTTGTAAATGTGTGGATACAACCATAAATGAAGACAAGACTGTGCACACTAACCTCAAAAATGATATTGTTAGAGTTACTAAAATCACCCTAAACATCTAAAAGTTTTGAGTCTGAACAAAATGACCCTGCAGGGTACTTCTTAACCAATTCTATCACATTTATCCATTAATGGTATCATTAAATGCAACTGAAATCTGGTTTCTCCTCACAATTGCTCAGTCTCAGAAACCCCAGAGACAGGTCTCTAAGTACAGAGCCTGCAAGTCTTTTGAGATTATGACCTTTGGTAGGACCAGATAGACAAATTATGGGGCCCAGTGCAATATAAAAGTGTAGGGCCTTTTGTAAAAAAAAAAAAAAAAAAAAATTAAGAATTTCAATAGAGTGACAGCAGAGCATTAAACCAAGCTCATGGCCCTGTGTTACTACATTTGCACACTCATGAAATCAGACTGCCCTGTCTTCAGGGCAACAAGACCCCAATAGTACTGTTCCAGCTACTCATCTGTTGAGTCATTGGGAGAAACTGACGCTTTGTTGCATGTTGCCAATTTTTATGTAGGCAGATGGCTTCAGCTGTCCTTGGGACATCTGCAGAGATAGCAACAGAAGGAAAATATGATGGAGAGTGAATGTAGTATTTCTGTCAGGAGTAACAGAGGAAGAGCAGAAGTTTTGTACAGCTGTTAAAGAACTCAGAAAGACACGATTACTGAAGTCCCAACTGGTTGGCAACCTTGTCCGGGGCAGAGAGAACCTCTGGTGTTCTTATGCAGTGTATCTTGAGATATTATTAATATATCTCTATTTCCATCCCTATTTATTGGTCTATCTGTCTATATCTGTATAAATCCATACTTTTTTTTTGTATTTCCAGCTTTTCACCCTACTCCCAAGCTAACAGTTGGCTCTGTACTCATCTCAGGGGAGAGATCTGCCAGCATAAAAAGAAGAAAGTATCCAAGTATCCTAATGGCCATCCTGGATTTAGGTACACAAGTCTAAGTCCCAGAGAAGAGTAGATTTAAGGCATAGAACTCTCCTTGATCAGAACCTGAAGGCAAATTTTCCCCAGTCTAGAAGAGCAATTTTCTGGTGTTGAAAAGTCCAATGTGTCCTTGTGAAAGAGGACATATACCCCACATCCTAGACAGAACCATCTGGGTGATGGTCCTAGCCCTACAGAGGGAACGGCTGTATCAACAACTAGGCTGATGAAATGACAGGCAGCCTTGGTCTCCAGTGGGCCCTTAAGCACAGAAGCAGCAGACAGCATGCTGGAAAGGGACAGAGGAGATCTCATTGGCAACTTAGGTGGCCTAATGATAGAGGATCAAGGACTACATGATGTGTAATGAGATCCCCTCACCCTATCCTAAAATGTGAGCTTTGCATAGAATTTGCATAGGGAGGAGAAAGAAGCAAGAAAGTGACTGAAGTTAGGTTTCCCAAGAGACTAGTAGGAGAAAGATTAGGAGTAGAAACTAAATCATAGAGAATCATTTTTCTTGTACACTGGGATTCATTCTAACTACCCTGTGGTGGTGTACTCTTTTCTAACCTCATCTAATCCCTATTGCTTCAATACTGTTCTCATTGAGCAACTTTTTTCAAGACTTTTTTTTAAAAAAAAGAACAGTTTTATGTTCACAAGAAAATTAAAGGGCAGAAATTTCTCCTATACTCCCTGTCTTCACACATATGTAGCCTCTCCCATTATCAATATATCCCACTAGAATGGTATGTTTGTTAAAACTGATGAAATGAACCTACATTACACATTATAATCATCAAAGTGCATAGTTGACATTAGGGTTCACTCTTGGTGTTGTAACTCAAGGGTTTGGGCAAATGTATAATGACAGGTAAACATCATTATAGTATCATATAGGTTAGTTTTATGGCTCTAAAAATCCGCTGGGCTTCGCCTACTCTCCCTCTCTCTACTCCCAACCCCTGGCTACCACTGATCTTTTCACTCTCTCCATAGTTTTGTCTTTTCCAGAATGTCACCAAGCAATATTTTGATCTTTAATCTGGTTTTCAGTTTTTAGACTTTCCCAGTGGAAGAGCACATTTGGATTTCCATGATTATGATATTGGATTTCTCTTGGCAATGAAAGTTCTCAGTATAAATGAACAAAATTGACTTAGTTCTAGTTTGTAAATTAGTCAGTCTCTTGTGAATTTGGTTAGTATGGCTCAGTTCCCTGAACCTGGCTACATGGATGTAATGTCAAAATGGAGTTTACAGACTTGTAAAATAGAGGGCCATGATAACTCTGCTAAAATGCAGATACCTCATGAATATCTATGACTGAAGAAAAAGACCTACTGACTTCTTTCTACAGGTATTTTCTACTGTAAAAATAATATCATGAAAATGGGAGAAGAAGGGGAAAGGGGGAAGAAGAAGGAGGAGGAGAAGGAGAAGAGAAAGAAAAAGAGGAAGAGGAAGAGGAAGAAGCAGCAGCAGCTGCTATATTAGGATAACATAATAGTAAAGAGTGTAGTCTTGCCAGGCACGGTGGCTCAGTCCTGTAATCCCAGCACTTTGGGAGGCCGAGGTGAGAGGACTGCCTGAGCTCAGGGGTTTTAGACCAGTCTGGGCAACTTGGTGAGACCTAGTCTCTACAACAAATAAAAAACCAAGTCAGGCATTGTAGCACATGCCTGTAGTTCCAGCTACTTGAAGGCTCGCTTGAGCACAGCAGGTTGAGGTTGTGGTTTCTGTGAGCGTGCCATTGCCCTCCAGCCTGGGCGACAGTGAGACTCCAACTCAAAAAAAAAAAAAAAAAAAAGAAGAAGAAGAAGAGTGTTGTCATCTCTGGAATCAGATTGCCCAAGGTGATCAAATCCTGGCTTTGCCATTTATACTATAATTTTCAGCAAGTTCAAAGAAATCTCACAGTATGAAGAATAAAGATATTAACACATGTAAAACATTTTAACTAGCACTTAGCATATGTTAAGTGCTACATAAATGTTAGCTACTATTTCTAGTTTTATTGTTCTTAAAGTGTTCCCTTCTAGCCTCTATTCAGTTGCATAGAGATCTTCTCATATTGCACATAATAATGTATTCTCCTTTTAGTTTAGCACATGCCATAACTATTTCATGTGTTTCTATGGAAGTTTTAATGATAGTCTTAACAGCATAATACTAAATGTTTGACCATATGTCTCCAAACTGACTTTGCTATATGACAAGGATGCTAAAACGATGATAAATTAGAAAAACTAACAAAAGCAAGAAATAGGTAAAAACACCAAAAAAATAAATTTAAATTACCAAAGGAGAAATTTACTCTAACCAGAAGCTGGGAAATGAAAATTAAGGCAAGAGTTACTATTTTCACCTAACATATTGGCAACATTAAAAAGCTTGATAATATCTACTCTAGATTAGGGTGTGGGATGATGGGTATCCTCTTTTTCTGCAGGTGAAGTGTAAGATAGTTTAGTCATTTAAGCATTAGCATTTAAGATGCATAGACTCTCTACACCCAACCATTTCACTCTTCTTTTTCTGCCCTCAAGAAACAGTTGCTCACATGCTTCAAGAGACAAAGCAAGGATGTTCACTGTAACATTTGTAATCATGGAAATTGCAAAACACATAAATATACTTATCAATACTTGGAATGGTTAAATAAACTGTGATATATTCATTCTTAAATTAAAAACCATGAGTTACATGTATCAGCACTAATGTGGAAATCTTTCAAGGTATGTTGCTAAGTAAACAAAACAAACAAAACCCAAGTTGTAAAAAAACAAGTACATCAAGAGAGTATTTTCATAAACACACTAACCAGATAGATAGCTCTACACATATGTGTATATAAATGTATATATGTGTATGTTTGTGTGTGTGTAAATGTATTAAAACATGTCTCAGAGAGTGGACACCAAACTGTTAACAGTGGCTCTTTAAATAGAAAACTAAGATTGGTCAAGGGGGATTTTAGCTTTTTTGTATTAAAACTTTTTTTTTTTTTACAATGACAGTGCTTTATTCCTTGTAAAGGTCGAACTTTTAAAAATTAGAAGATGAACAAGACAAGGTTTCAAAATTATAAAGTTAATATCCTATTCAGTAGATATATGACAATTTAATTAGCCATTGATCTGTATTTGGCGGTTCAGGTTGTTTCCATTCTTTTGTATTACAGATCTTTATGCACTACAGTTTCTTTTTCCTTTGTTGATTTATTTTTCTAGGATAAATTCCAAGAGTGGGATTACTGGATAAAATGCTACAAACTTGTTTCTGGCTTGTGATATATTTTTCCACATTGCTTTCCAAAAGTGTTGTGCTTCTCCTTCATCACTACAAAAAAAAAAAAAAAAAAAGTGAGTTCTCCACCTACCTGGCACCAACCTACCTTTCTATTGCCATCTCCTGGTTCTCAGGAATGTGTACTTTTCACTTCAGTTTTCACTCTGTTTTACAACTGGGCTCTCCTAGAGAAACTTGGGTTCAGAATCTTTCTCTTATGCCTAGCATGTAGAATATATATCATTAGAAGATATATATATAATATGAACATCTCATTTACAGATGAGAGCACTGAGACTTACAGAGGTCAAGTAACTTGCCTAAGGTGCATAGTTAAGAAGTTATAGACTCCATACTTTTAATCATATCTTTATATTCGCTCCATTTCTGGATGTGGTTCTCCATCAGTTTGGTGTAAACAGAGTTGGTCTGACCTCAAATACCTCTTGCTTTTTCATAGGATCAACTTCTGTCATGGCTTTCCTACCCCATCTGATCACTTGGTACCAGCGCACGTCTGTATTTTCACTACCTTTCTGCCTGTGTTCCTTTTCTTGGTCTGGTTCTCAAGTTTCCACCTTGTTTCACATACTCAGACTCCATTCCTGTCTGTTTCATTGACTTAAACCAAGGTGTTAGATCAATGGATCTTAATCCTCATTATAATCTGGAATCACTGGGGAACTTAAAGCGAATGAACCAAGCAAGCTGAAGCCTGAGCTTCATCCCCAGAACGCTGGATTCAATTGATCTAGGGTATAGTCTGAGCTTGTTTCTGGGGGATGTTTTTCAAAGTTTCCTGGAAACTTTGGGATGAGAAACTCTGCCCTAGATGCTATTCTTGGCTTCCTCCTGGGTTTAAGGAACAACATATCTTTGTATGTTTGTTTTTCAGTAATAGCTACCCTGTCTCCTTGGACCATCATCACCACTTGCAATTGCTTACCTACCTGCCCTGATATCATTCTGTCTGTTTTAGTCTGTTCTTCTAATGCCCTCCTTTAGCAAAAGCACATTGTTAATCTTACTTTCAAATCTTTGACCTCGCTATTGCTGCTGCTTATTACCCCTCCTTTTTTCTCTATTTTGATCTTATTGAACTGAAGTTCCCTCACCTCCATGCAACTCTTTCTCATCACTGCCCACACAGTTGGCTATTGCTCCCAAACTTCTATTTGAATTCTCACCTGTTTCATTCTAGTGGCTTTTCATTTAGTGATGAAAGGCAGTATATGATTTTCATGTGTGAATAGGAGAAAGTGCTCTTAATACTGGTTAAGAAGAAAGGATTCACAATTGGGAAGACTGATGTCTCAAATTCCAGGCTGCCGCTTACTTAACTATTTTTAGCCTCAGTGTTCTCATTTATAAATTAAAGATAATCAGAACTTATCTAAATGCAAGGAGAGCATTTAACATAGTACCTGCTGCTTGGTAAAAGTTTTATACACGTTAACTGTTAGAAATAGGATATATGGGGCAACCCCCTTGGGTCCCCTCCCACTGTGGGAGCTTTTCTGTTCTCCCAATAAATCCTGCTTTCTCACAAAAAAAGAAAAAGAAATAGAATATATGGTAGTGAGACTGATTTCTTTCAATGAAAGTTGTGAAAGTTAAGAATTTATGCATCCAAATGAGCAATTTCCCCTTAATAACTGTCCCATAAATATTGGTTATATGAAAAATGAAATATATCCACTTGCTATGATGATGCTATAATTGCTCAGATCTTTTTCAGAAATTATCTTTTGGACTTGCCTACAGAGCCAGTTTATGAGTCAGAAAGAAAAAGAACCCTATTACTCTACTCCCTTTGTTGTTGTTACCAAAAAAGGTAATAGCCAGTTTCATTGCCCACTGTATTCATCAGCTTTGGTGCCAAATGACCTTTGACTTTTTTTTCCTTTAAGTTCAATCTACCTTAAAAGGACTAAGATGCTACTACTAAGAATATGTGAAAAAGTGTTATGGAATTTCACGTAAGGGAATTTCAGAACAGAAATTCCCAAGAACAATTTCTCAAGGACATTGCAAATGCCTTGAAAATAGGGACCTTATCTTCAAGCAGGGGTTCTTAACATGGAATTATCTGCAGTTGATTGCAGGTTTTTGCCTTGTGTATTTCTCTGGTAAGAGGGTCTGTAGTTTTCTTAAAAATGTCAAAGGAATTTATGACAAAAAGGGGATAAGAATACTATTTAAAAATATGTTATAGGTGCCAAGAAGAGAGTGCTATATTGTTAATAATACATTTAAATATTTAAAGATATTTAAGGGGTAAAAATGTGCTATCATTCAAATGCTACAATGATGCTATTAACCTATTTTTATGGCACATATCATGTTATTTTAGTAGTGGGGGATGGATTTGAATGAAACAATAAACACTCCCTCAACCACTCCTCAACTCCATTTGTGCATGTGGGCATGAAACAGCTGGTAGGGTTCTAGTGTATGGAGTGTGACCTTGGAACAGCGGCTAGTTTTTCTCTTTGGATGAAGAAGGCTAGACTGTCAGGATTGATATTGTGACTTTTTGGTTGTGTTAGTGACACATTCTAAAACACTGAGTTAATAAAAACAAATGATGCTAGAGTTACTACTTGAAAGAACTGAGAAGTTAGCTTTCTACTGTTTTTCTTGCAGTTCCCAGTTCTATATTTTTAGAAGTGTTTACTTAAACAGACAACCCAAAGGAGAGCACAGCTATCATGGTTAAAAAAACAATATCAGAACATAAGAACTGAAAGGATAATTATTTTATCATTATGTTTCTGTCCAGTGGTATGCAAGTACATCAGCACTCTACGGGGAGAAAAACAAGCCACATATGTAGTGTTTGCTAATTTCTGTGGTGTAAATACTCCCATCACAACCAATTTCAAACTACCAATGTGAAATCACTGAATAGAAATGAAAAAAAATGCACAGAATTTGTTCATGAGTTAGTACCAGCTGGCTCCAATATGCCACTGCTTATAACGCTTACAGACCTAGATGCCCAGAAGAAGGGTTTCTAAGGATGTTTTACAGCAGTGTCCTTTCTAAGAAGCATAGTTTAAAAACGAAAGAAAGAAAGACAGAAAGAAAATAAAAGAAAAAAAAAAGAAAAAAAAATTAGAAAGGAATTCTATTGGAGGATATTGAAGGAGGTTGAAACACAGATTAAAACACATTTCCCAAACTTCCTGATAAAATTCATTCTCCTCCATCCAACCCAGTAAGATGTTATTTCTCTTTTCTTCTTTCTGCTCTACCTACATCAGTGTGGATGTGGTGGGGGTTTTTTGTTGTCTGTTTTGTAGATTGATTAAATTGCTTGGCAGAAAAGAGTCTTTTCTCTTTATAAATCAAATAGAGATGGGGTGGTGAGGGGTGGGCTGCCCTTTGATGTAAAGAAGGGGGAAGGGAGGTCTGGGAACAGAAGGATATGAATAGGCTTTATTCTATCGTATTATTTGCTTCCCATCCTTTTTTTGAGTTAGAGTCTGACTCTATCACCCATGCTGGGATGCAGTAGCATGATCGTGGCTCACCCCAGCCTCGACTTCCTGGGCTCAGACATTCTTTCTGCCTCAGCCTCCCCAGTAGCTGAAACTACAGGCATATAATACCACGCCTGGTTAATTTTTTGATTTTTTGTAGAGACGGTGTCTTACTATGTTGTTCAGGCTGGTCGTGAACTCCTGGGCTCAAGCGATCCTCCTACCTTGGCTTCCCAAAGTGTTGAGATTACATGCGTGAGCCATAGCACCTGGCCTGCCCATGTTAAAAGAAACAAAATACAAAAATAACAAAACTGAGGAAGAAAAAGTATACAAGTGAAACGATCTTCTTTTAAAGTTTATGGTTTGTGAATCAACAAGTCTTCATAAACAGTATTTTTTAGAAAGGAAACAGTGTAAATATGAACCAAATCTTTTTATTTATATACAGGCATTTCTTAATCGATATTTACATTTATAAATCAATTTGAGTGATCAACTTTGAGTTAGTAAGTTAAAAACCAAGTCACTTGTTTGCCATTTCCAGGTGATTTTATGTTGGCTATCCAGTCAAACTTGCAATGTGATCATGAGTAAGTTATTTGGCCTTTCTGAAATTGAGTTACATCATTCAACAATGGAATTGAATGGAAAGGTCTTTAAATCACCTTCTAGCCATAAGAGTTTGTGGTACTTATATTGCACTTAACAAGCAGCTTCAGAATTTTTTAAATGAAATACACGAATAATCTCTACTTTTAAAATGTCATAAACCTGCGAGTTTGAATTAATGGACTTATATTATCTGACATGACTAATTAACCAGGAATCCTTTGCCCATAGGAAGAAGAATTTATTCTTGAGACTCCAGTTTTCTCTGCTGACATTTTTCTTTGCTGTTCTCTCCAGATGTTGAGATTTACCTAACTCAACTAGAGAAAGAAATCTCTGTGAGTTTGGAGGAAATGCTGAGGATAGATCAAGGATCCTCTTCTAATGGTCATCAGCAATTCAACTCTGTCCTTAAACCATTCTGGCCCTTGAAGATTCATATTTTTCAACACATTGATCTTCCATGTGTTTTCTTCTGTTTCTATTTTCTGCTCCCCCATGCTCATCTCAGAGCTCCTCTTGGTGTAGGAAAACTAAACAATGAATGGACAATAGGCATGTCTTTCCATCTTCTTTAGTATTGTATCCCTTGGCTCTTACCTATCAAATACTCGATGATTCATTTTGTTTAGGAGACTCCTGAAAGTTGATCATGGCAATAAAGATAGCTAATATTTATTGAGCACTTATATTTACTAAGGACTGTAAAGACATCTCATTTAGTTTCTAACAACATTAATTCTATTCCCATTCTATGCATAAGGAAACTAAAATAAAACTTAACGTGGTTAACCCAAGGTCAAAATGAATGAGAGAAGCAAAATGTAATGTACAATCTTAGGCCTAACTTCTGAGTTCTTGAGTTCCTCACCACTAACTCTTCTGGTTGTATCTTAAGTTGCTAAAACAAAGCTGAGGGTGAAAAGCAGAGGCCAAATAAAAATCTTAAGTAGGGAAGATTCGATGGGAATTAAATTTCATGTTTTTAACTGGGCTGTTCAGATAAAAGGAACTAAGAGAGGAGATAGAAGCTGGTTAGGCAGACAGAGAGGGATGGTCTTGAGGAGAATTAACACCTGCAGGAACGCCCCCTGCACCACCCCCATTACATAATTGTTGGCTGAAAATGTGGTTAGTGTGGTTAAGAACATCCTTTCTACCCAGGATGCTAATGGGGACTTTTTGCTGCTTAAACACAGGCAGAGTAGCTTAACTAAAT
>CAUYQG010199078.1:0-12081 GCA_963574415.1 Tarsius wallacei | reverse complement strand
TTTCCCTCGGAGGGCTTTTTTTTTTTTTTTTGAGTTGGCGTCTCACTCTGTCGCCTAGACTGGAGTGCAGTGGCTGCTCCCGACCACCGCAGCCTCGACCTGCTGGGCTCCGGCGATCCTTCCGCCTCAGCCTTCCAAGTAGCTGGAACTACAGGCGCGCGCTACCACGCCCGGCTAATTTTTTTTTTTATTTATTGTAGAGATGAGGTCTCGCCAAGTTGCCCAGGTGGGTCTCGAACCCGCGGGCTCAGGCAATCCACTCACCTCAGCCTCCCAAGGCGCAGGATTACAGGCTGAGCCACCGAGCCCGGCCTCAAGTATTTCTTTACAGCAATGCAAAATGGATGAAGATACTCCTTCAGTCATGGTTCGGGATGTATGGACAAATTGCTCCTTTTAATATCTAAGTACCTTTCCATTGTACGGATATCCCACCATTTGTTTATCCATCCACTAACTGAGAGATGTTTGGGCTGTTTCCCGTTTGGGGTGATTACAAGTAGAACTGCTACAAAGATCTCTTTATCTTAATTCATCAAACTGTAAGGCTGTTTATTTCAAAGCCATTTTGTCAGCAAGAAAATTAAACAACAGTTTAGGATACTTTACTTTTTATTTCAAGGGTTTACTTTAGTGATTTGGGGGGAAGGGTTAAATAAGCATTTCCTTTGCGTGGTCACTTTTATTTTGAAAAAACCCATGTGTGACCAATGACAGTAAACAATTTATATGTTAGTGATGGATGATGAAACAGCATTGGGGTCACTTGAATGACTGTGTGTGATGAAGTTACAAATTCAATTTTGCTGAATTTGTTAGAGTCTTTCCAGAGAAATAGAACAAATAGGATGGATGAATAGATAGATAAATAGATAGACAGACAGGAGTTATACACTGGACTGAATTCCTCCCAAATTCATATGTTGAAGCCCTAATTCCAGTGACTGTATTTGAAAATAGGGCCCTTAGGTTATTAAGGTTAAATGAGGTCATAAGGGCAGAGCCCCTAATCCATTAAGAAGAGAAGACACCAGAGATCTCTCTCTCTTGCTCTCTGTAGCTACACAGAATAAAGGTCATGTGAGGATACAGCAAGAAGGTACCCATCTACAAGCCAGGAAGAGAGGTCTCACCAGATTCTAGCCTGGCTGGCACCTTGATCTTGGACTTCTAGCCCCCAGAACTGTGAATGAATAAATTTCTGTTTAAACCACCCAGTTTGTGGTACTATGTTACGGCAGCTCTAACAGACTAATATGAGGGGACCCCCCCCCAAAAAAACCTTATTATGTTTTGAAGGGCAGGACCCTTGTGGTATAGGTTTACCTTACTAAGTAAGTGTTCTGGGGACCCATTGGCATCAGTGTACCAGCTATCATTGTTCTGAGAGGCTGTGTTCAGCTTCATTGAGGATTTTTTTTTTTTTTGAGATTCTTTCAATGCATTTGCCCATCTCATCATGGGTGATTAGCACGCACACCTGCCCACATCTCGCTGAGTGCTCAGAAGCTTTTCACCCAAAACTGCATGACTCTGTGCCCCACCCTTCCTATTTACTGGATCCTGCCCCGAGTGACTTTTTTTGTTTGTTTGTTTCCACAGATGAAAAAAACCCTCCAGGCCAGGCTTGTCTGTAATCACAGCACTTTGGGAGGTCGAGGTGAGTAGATTGCCTGAGCCGGGGGTTCGGGGCCCGCTTGGGCAACTTGGCGAGACCTTGTCTCTACAGTAAATCAAAAATTAGCCGGGTGTGGTAGGGCGTGCCTGTAGTTCAGGTTACTTGGAAGGCTGAGGCGGAAGGATCGCCGGAGCCCAGCAGGTCAAGGCTGCGGTGGCCGGGAGCGTGCCATTGCACTCTAGGCGACGGAGTGAGACTCCAACTCAAAAAAAAAAAATAAAGCCCTCCGAGGGAAACATTTTGCCAGTGTGGAAGAGGTGAAACAAATAATGGCAGAAGCACTAAAAGGCATCAAAATTGAGTTCAAAAGCTGTTTTGAGCAGTGAAAAAAGCACTTGATAGGGGCATCGCATCAAATGGAGAGTACTGAGATGGTGATTGAAGTTTAAACAATAAGAATAAATACACAAATTTTTATAAATAAATTCCATTTTGGGGGGGTTCTTCAGTCTTGAAGCAGAATTCCTTATTCTATGGGAAACTTCAGGTTTTGCTCATAAGGCCTTCAACTGATTGGATGAGGCCCACCTACATTATCAAAGGCAATCTCCTTGATTGCAACTGATTTAAATGTGAATCACATCTACAAAATATCTTCACAGCAACATCCAGACTAGTGTCTGACCAAACTATCAGGCACCATAGTCTAACCAAGGTGACACATAAAATTCATCACACCTTTTGTCAATTTGTAGGAAAGGTCTCTTTTGAAACCCAGAGAAGATCTTCTCCACATGACCGCCCTTTATCAACTTGCTGTGTAGAAATAGCAAAAATTATTGGATGAATAAAGTGACTATTGTTCCAGTCAGCCCCCCAAGGCTGCTGTTTGAACAAGTATTGGGTTCAGAATCCATTTCTTTGAACCTAGCCACCTCCTGCAGAGAATGAAAACTTTTTTTTTTTTTCTTTTTTGAGTTGGAGTGAGTTGGAGTCTCACTCTGCGACCCAGGCTGGAGTGCAGTGGCATGCTAACGGCCACCCCAGCTTTGACCTGCTGGGCTCTGGCGATCCTTCCGCCTCAACCTTCCAAGTAGCTGGAACTACAAGCACGAGCTACCATGCCCGGCTAATTTTTTTTCTTTTTAATTGTAGAGACGCGGTATCGCCAGATTGCCCATGCTGGTCTTGAACCCGCGGGCTCAGGCATTCCATTCACCTCGGCCTCCCAAAATGCTGGGATGACTGGCTGAGCCACCGAGCCCATCTAAGAATGAGAAATCCTGCCTCCAAATCCAACCCAGTGAGCAAGTCTCATCTTTGTGCAATGAGCTTGCAATTTAGCAAGACCGTGTAGCAACACTGAGGTTCTCAAGCACAATAATATAATGTGTTGATTGAGTGTTGGGATTGTTCTAAGAATTTTTCATAAGGTTTGATCTCATCTCTGCATCTGCTTCATTGTTTTTCCCACATGATTCCATCCTCAAGACAGCTTGCATGCAGTAGACACAGCTACTACCCCCTTTTACAGATGAGTGAGTGAGGCATTGAGGATTAAACACAGTGGCAGAGCTTGACTTGCACCCAAGTGACTTGCTCCAGAGCGCAGGGCTCGACCACTTAACTGCCATGACTTAACGCATTTCATTAACACACGTGATAACAACTCAAGGCAAAGTAAATCAAGTTCATATAACAGATACAAGTCAAGTAAAAGCATGGTTTGGAGCAGGGCAGTTTTCCATAGGATCAGAAGATAGAAACAAAAAAATGTTTAACTTGATGCATTTTTGTCGGAACTTAGAAACTAGTCAAAATATTGGTAGCCAGATATGGACAAAGGATGACAAGGACTTATTATATGGGGTTTCTGGCATCCTTGATGGTAGATTTTAGGTTCAGAAGAACTATGCAGTTGTTTATTTTGGCTTTACATTTTAATTTTCTATATATAAAATTTACAAATCCTAAATCCTTGTTCTTTCATTCGTTATTAAATTTTAGGTTATAGGGTTGGGCATGATGGCTCACGTCTATAATCCCAGCACTGGGAGGCCGGGGTGAGAGGATTGCCTGAGCCCACAGGTTTGAGACCAGCCTGGGCAACTTGGTGAGACCTCATTTCTACAATAAATCAAAAAATTAGCTGGGTGTGGTGGCACATGCCTGCAGTTCCAACTACTAGGAAGGCTGAGGCAGAAGGATCACCTGAGTCCAGCAGGCGGAGGCTGCTGTGGCCAGGAGCATGCCACTGCCCTCCAGTCTGGGTGACAGAGTGAGATTCTGACTCAAAAAAAAAAAATTTTTTTTAGGTTACAGCTCTCATTTTCTTATTATACATCTGGTAAATCTCAGGGATCAGGTTTTTTGAGACTTTTTTGGTTTTTGTTTTTTTGAGTTGGAGTCTCACTCTGTCACCCAGGCTAGAATGCAGTGGCATGATCACAGCTCACTATGGCCTCGACCTCCTGGGCTCAGGCGATCCTCTTGTCTCAGCCTCCTGAGTAGCCGGGGCTACAGGTGCATGCCACCACACCAGGTTTGTGTTTTTATTTTTTGTAGAGACAAGGTCTAGCTAAGTTGCCTAGGCTGGTCTCAAACTCCCGGGCTCAAGCAATCCTCCTGCCTCGGCCTCCCAAAGTGCTGGGGTTACAGGTGGGAGCCACCATGACTGACCAAGAATCTGTTTTTTTTGAGTTGGAGTCTCACTCTGTCACCCAGACTGGAGTGCAGTGGCCGCTGCCAGCCACCACAGCCTCGACCTGCTGGGCTCCGGAGATCCTTCTGCCTCAGCCTTCCAAGTAGCTGGAACTACAGGCGCGCGCTACCACACCTGGCTAATTTTTTAATTTATTGTAGAGATGAGGTCTCACCAAGTTGCCCAGGCGGGTCTCAAACCCATGGACTCGGGCAATTCACTCACCTCAGCCTCCCAAGGCGCGGGATTACAGGCTGAGCCACCAAGTCCAGCTGTAAGAATCTGTTTTAAAAGCTCTTTAAACTGAACTTGCTTGCTCTTGCCTGTAATCCCAATACCTAGGGAGGCAAAGACATGAGCATCGCTTGAGGCCAGGAGTTGTAGAACTGATGGTGCCACTGCACTCCAGCATGGACAATAGAGCAAAACCCTCTCT
Organism: Tarsius wallacei; assembly: GCA_963574415.1. NCBI lineage: Eukaryota > Metazoa > Chordata > Mammalia > Primates > Tarsiidae > Tarsius > Tarsius wallacei. Next base: position 7,326 of record CAUYQG010199078.1, on the reverse strand, counting down.
AAATACTTGGTTCTATTTACTAACTTAGTGATGTAGTTTGGATTATTGCTCCTCCAAATCTCATGTTGAAATGTGATCCCCAATGTTGGAGGCAGGGCCTAGTGGGAGGTGTTTGGATCATGGGGCAGGTGTCTCACAAGTGACTTGGTGCTATTCTCTCGTGAGTTCTCAGTTAGTTCACTCCACGGTTGGTTGTTTACAAGAGCCTGGCACACCCCAACTCTCTTCTGCTCCCCCTCTCACCATGTGACATGCCCACTCCCCTTGTCTCCTTCCCCACCCTCCCCAGTAAAAGCTTCCTGAAACCTCACCAGAGGCCAAGCAGATGCCAGCACCATGCAGAGCTGGGAGCCAAATACATACTTTTTCTCTACAAATTGCCCAGTCTCAGGTATTTACTTATAGCAACAAAAAAACGGAGTGATATCGGCAGTTATTTAACCATCTTCAAATTTTCATATTTGTAAATTTAACGTATCTGATTTTTAAAGCACTTTTGTTGACTGAATCAACAACAAAAAGCATTCCTAAATACTAAACAATGATAGAAAATCAAATCAATTAAATTTGCAAGAGAAGAAAAATTTAAGTTCTCTCTTAAGAATTTCAATATGATAAATAACCTAAGACTTCATCTCAAATTAACTTTTTTTTTTTAGTTGGAGTCTCACTCTGTCACCCAGGCTGGAGTGCAGTGGCATGCCCACAGCTACTGCAGCCTCTACCTGCTGGGCTCAGGTGATCCCTCTGCCTCAGCCTTCCAAATAACTGGCACTACAGGCTCATGCCACCATGTTTGGCTAATTTTTAAATTTATTGTAGAGACAAAGGCTTGCCAAGTTGCTCAGGCAATTCTCTCCCTTTGGTCTCCTAGAGTGCTGGGGATTAGGCGTGAGCCACAGTGTCCGACCTAAATTAACTATTTAGTTGCACATTTTAAATTGGTGTTATACACCTGAACTTGTAATAGGCCAAATTCTCATAACTATTTCAAGAACAAAAAATAGCAAACATGCACATATCTACTTAAACAAACTACATGTTAACATTATGATTTTGAGTCTCATAAAATTTTCAACACTTAATTATCAATCTTCCCCAACAATATAGCCACAATAGAAGGCAGTCACCATCCCAGTTAGCAGAAGCTCCTAGGGCCAGGGACCTCAGGCAAATCTGAGTCCTGATGCTGCAGAGATCTGGAAAGAGCCTTCTCACTGCCTGGCAATGGTGCAGAGCCCCTTCCACAACTGTTTGCTCAACAACTCTATGACCTCAAGAGGGTGTGCTGGTGGCCCACACCCCCACACTCCCCTACACATAGCTTAATCCAAACACCCTTGACTTTAACAGGGGTCCTTAAATATGTAAAAGCCTGCTTCTTTCAATAGGGAAGAATTTTTAACTTGTTGGAATTTTGTTTTTTCTTATTTTTTCAAAGCACACATAACTTTTTTTTTTTTTTGAGTTGAAGTCTCACTCTGTCGCACAGACTGGAGTGCAGTGGCACGCTCCTGGCCACCGCAGCCTCGACCTCCTGGGCTCCAGCGATCCTTCCACCTCAGCCTTCCAAGTAGCTGGAACTACTTGGAAGTAGTGCGTGCTACCACGCCCGGCTAATTTCTTGATTTATTGTAGAGATGAGGTCTCACCAAGTTGCCCAGGCGGGTCTTGAACCCATGGGCTCAGGCAACCCACTCACCTCAGCCTCCCAAGGCGTGGGACTACAGGCTGAGCCACCGAGCCCAACAACACACACAACTTTTATGGACATTTAAAATGCTCTCCTATTGAATTCTGATTGTCATACATGCACTGATTTGTGAGGGAGGATTATCTGAGGCCAGAAGTTCAAGACTAACCTGGGCAACATAGCAAGACCTCCACCTCTATAAAAAAAAAAAAAAACTTTTTAAAGGAGAAAAAAAGACTCAAGTTGCAAATATGGAAATCCAGTGGCACTCTCTTAAGTATAAAAGGGGCACTTATAGTAAGAATACAGTTTGCTAGAACTGAAGATCAAGGGAAATCTGGGCCTCAGAAAGGGACCAGAGCCAGGAACCAGAACCCCGGCAAGACTGTGGCCTGGTGAGAAGCCTGCATGAGGTATATGGGGTCCATGTCCAAATACCTGGAAACTGAATTGATTTTATTTGGAAAAAGAGTCTCTGCAGATGGGATTACGTTAAGCATTTTGAGACAGGGTCTTCCTGGATTATTTGAGTGAGCCCTTAACCCTGTAAGGATCCTTACAAAAGAGACAGAGGAAGCTGGGTGTGGTAGCTCATGCCTGTAATCCCAGCACTTTGGGAGGCTGAGGCAAGAGGAATGCTGACTGAGAAATTTAGGGAGAACTTGTCTCAACACAAAAAATCAAAAAAATCAGCCAGCTGTGGTGGCGTGCACCTGTAGTTCCAGCTACTTGGGAGGCTGATGTGGATCACCTAAACCCAGAAGGTCAAGGCTGTGCTCAGCTGTGATCCTGCCACTGCACTCCAGCCTGGGTGACAGAGTGAGACCCCTACTCAACAAAAACAAAATATAACAAACAAACAAAAAAAGTGACAGAGGAAGACACACACCCAGAGGAGGATACCATACGAAGATGGAGGCGGAGACTGGAGTGATACAGCCATAGGCCAAGCAACACCTGGAACCCCCAGAAGCTGGAAGAGGCCAGGAAAGGTCTCCCAGAGACTCTTCAGGGGGAGCACACCCTGCCAGATTTCTGGCCTTCAGAACTGTCAGAGAATGCAAATCTGTTGTTTTAAGCCCCCAAGTCTGTGGCCATTTGTTATGGTTGCCACAGGGCACTGATACAGATATGTACAGGGCACATCTCAGTAAGATCAGTTCAGACATGGGTATTAAGACTCTTAAGTTAGGTGGGCACAGTGGCTCACACCTGTTATCTCAGTACTTTGAGAGACCAAGGTGGGAGTATCACTTGAGGCCAGGCGTTTAAGACTAGCCTGGGCAACATATCAAGACCGCCACCTCTACAAAAAAATTTTTTAAAATAAAATCTTTTTAAAGGAGAAAATAAGACTCTTAAGTTGCAAATATGGAAATCCAGTGACACTATCTTAAGTGTAAAAGGGGCACTTATAGTAAGGATACAGTTTGCTAGAACTGAAGATCAAGGGAGGATCTGGGCCTCAGAAAGGGACCAGAGCCAGGAACCGGAACCCCGGCAAGACCCTCTCTGCTCATCTTTGCATGTGCTTCGTGGTTTTTTCTCACCTTAGACCTGCTACACCTTTCCCGGGAACACCCGGCCATCCCACGACTCCTGCATTCCTGTGTTACTATTCCAGCCCTATTGTAGCACAATGGCTAGTTTGATCTCCCCCAAAACCAAAGGTCTAGCTGGGGTCAGGTGCCCACCTTGACCTGTCCCACCATGGCCCTGGGGGCAGGACCTGGCCATCTAAGCTGGGGTGCCGCTTGCCCACACCTGTAGACCAGGAGGCTGATTTTCTGAGCAAAGCAGGCTGGTGAGTGGTGTCTGTTTGTAGCAGGAGTCTGTCAGGCTGGGTTGTATATCAGCTGGCAGCCCCTCCAAAACAAAGCAAACAAACAAAAAAACAACAGCAACAAAATGAAGTGCCTGAAATGAACAATCATTTGTGTTTACAGATCTTTAGGCCCTGGCCTGATCTGGACTGGGCCTGGCAAGATTGTTCTGCTTCAAGAGACGCATCTGGCTGGGGCTCAGGTTTAAGGGAGAACCCCCATCTAGTAGAAACATGGTAAAGGCAGAAGTAGAGGAAGGCAATCCTCAACACACAAGCGTGCTTTCAGCCTCTGCTCACATCACGTGTCCTAATACCCTGTTGACTAAGCAAGTCACATGGCCGAGCCTAGCATCCAGGCAATGGGACGAGGACTCCTCTTACAAGAATTGGGTGGGTGGGAGAGAATTTTTTAACAACAGTCTACTCTATCATGTTGCATCAGATTTTTAGCAATGGAACCCCATGATCAAACTTAACACCACTAATAATACAGCATCTGGCCAGGTGAGGTGGGTCACGCCTATAATCCCAGCACTTTGGGAGGCTCAAGCAGAAGGATCACTTGAGACCAGAAGTTCAGTACCAGCCTAGGCAACATAGCAAGACATCATCTCTACAAAAAGAAGAAAAAAGTAGTTAAATTAAAGTATTAGCTGGGCATGGTGGCACCTGTAGTCCCAGCTACTCAGGAGGCTGAGGCAAGGAGGATGTCTTGAGCCCAGGAGGTCAAGGCTGCATTGAGCTATGATCATGCCCCTGCACTCTGGCCTGGGTAATAGAACAAGATTCTGTCTCTAAAAAGAATAAAATTTATAAAACAAATAGTAGAGCATCTAACATTTCACATCATTTGTTTTACTATGACATGAAGTTCTTAAAGAATCTATAAAAATTCTTGCCAAAAATGTTTAGCATAAAACTAATAAAGCCTTTATACTTAACTTCTGGTTCTTGGGGAAAAATGGTCAAAGAGTAAGTTCCATGGACACTGCCTTAATTATCTACTGCTGAGTAATATATTGCCCTGCACTTTAGTAGGCCAAAGAAGAAGGATTGCTTGAGGTCAGGAATTTGAGACCAGCCTGGGCAATATGGCGAGACTGCGTCTCTACAATAAATCAAAAAATTAGCTGGGCATGGTGATGCCTGCCTGTAGTTCCAGCTACTTGGAAGGCTGAAGCAGAGAGTTCACCTGAGCCCAGCAGTTTGAGGCAGGGGTTGCTGTGAGCGTGCCACTGCACTCCAGCGTGGGTGACAGAGTGAGTCTCTGACTCAAAAAAAAAAAAAAAAAGAAGGAAGGAAAGAAAGAAATTGTCCCAAAATGTAAAGCAACAGTTAACACTATCTTTTGTGACCTAGTCTCAGAAGGCACACACTTTTTCACTTTTGCCACATTTTATTTATTAGAAGTGCGTCACTCAAGATAGACCACACCCAAAGAGAAGTTCCGTCTTTTGAATGGGGAGAACCAAAGGATTTGTGGACATATTTTAAAACCATCCCTGGGGTTATTTTAGGTTAAAAAGAACTGTAAAGATAAAAGAACCAAATGCCATGAATCTCATTTGAATCCTGGATTTGTAAAAAAAGCCATAAAAGTCACTTGAGGGACAACTGAGGAAACCTGAATATGAAATAAATATTAAATTCCATTAGAGAGTTATTGATCATTTTGTAGGTGTGATAATGGCCTTGTGGAGATGAGGAAGAAGGTGTTTATTCTGGGAGGAGGCAGAGGAAAGGTAAGATGTCGTGATGTCTGCAACGAAGTTTCAAACAGGTTAAGAAAAAAAAAGAGAGAAAGCAAATGAGGACATATACTAAGGCTTCTTTTTCTTTCTTTCTTTTTTTTTTGAGTCAGAGTCTGTGTTGCCCAGGCTGAAGTGCAGTGGAACCATCATGGTTACTGCAGCCTCGAATGCGATCCTTCCACCTAGACCTTCCAAGTAGCTGGAACTACAGCTGTGTGCCACTGCACCTGGTTAATTTTCTTGATTTGTTGTAGAGATGAGGTCTAGCCAAGTTGCCCAGGCTGGTCTCAAATCCCTAGGCTGAGGCAGTTCTCTCACCTTGGCCTCCCCAAGTGCTGGGATTATAGGCATGAGCACCACACCTAGTTTACTAACACTTCTCAAATCTCGGTGGAGAGTGTACAGAATTGGGTGGGCAGGAGAGGAGTACAATAGTCATTGTACTAATTTTTGACTTTTTCAACCTTTCAAAGAATTTTTAAAAAAAAATTTTTTTGTATAGATGGAGTCTTGCTACGTTGCCCAGGCTGCTCTTATATTCCTGGCCTCAAGCAATCCTCCTGCTTTGGCTTCCCAAAGTGCTGAGATTACAGGCATGAACCACCTTACCCTAAGTTTTTAGCTTATTAATTCATTCATGAGAAATCCACACAATAGACTTGGTGTGGCAGCTCATGCCTGTAATCACAGCACTTTGGGAGGCTGAGGTAGGAGGATCGCTTCAGACCAGCCTGGGCAACATAGTGTGGCCTCATCTCTACAAAAGAAATCAAAGAAATTAGCCAGGCATGGTGGCACATGCCTGTAGTCCCAGCTACTCAGGAGGCTGAGGTAGAAGGATTGCCTGAGCCCAGGAGGTAGAGGCCATGGTGATCTGTAATTGTATCACTGCCCTCCAGCCTGGGCAATAGAGTAAGACTCCCAGGTCAAAAAAATTTTTTACACAATTTTTAAAAAACATGGTCACATGACAGCCGCAGATGATGTCACTAGAGGGTCTTTACTCCTTTGGCATTTTGCCAACACTGGCCTTTGCAGCTCCTACCCATCTTTACTCTGTTCTCGTGTTCCTCTCACTGCTTTCTTGAGGCCTCTCTCTTCTCATCCAGGCTGTGCCCTGCAAGTCTATGTTTGGGTTCAAGTTTCTTTGCATAATCCGAGGAGTCATAACTCAGGACAAAGCCAGCTGTCTTGCCACCATCAACATGAATTCTGAATCCAGATACAAAGATGACATTCTGTGTGGTCTTGAACATTTTGGCTAATTTTTCTGCAATTCTGTTTTAGTACTGTTGCCTTCCCAGAGTGAAGGGCATTGTGGCCATCTGTTTCCTCCGAAGTGCTCCATTGGTCATGAGCTTCCTGATTTGACTGTGTCGTCCATGATTTGACTGTGTCGTCCATGATGGCGGTCATTCATCAGGCAGGCATGGAGGAAAAGAACTAAGCAATTATTTCAACATTTCATAATGCTTTCATAAATCTTACACAACACACATTTCATCCATTTAACAACATGTGGTATTATTTTTAGCAACTAGATACTGATTTAAAAATAAAAATCAGCTAGGTGTTGTGGTTTTTGCCTACAATTCCAGCACTTTGGGAGGCCGAGGCGAGAGGACTGTCTGCACCCAGGGGTTTGAGACCAGCCTGGGAAACTTGGCAAGATCTCATCTCTACAATAAATAAAAAAATTAGCCAGACATGGTAGTGTGCACCTGTAGTTTCAGCTACTTGGTTTTGTTTTTGAGTAGGAGTCTCACTCTGTCGCCCAGGCTGGAGGGCAGTGGCACACTCACAGCCACCACAGTCTCGACCTGCTGAGCTCAGGAGATCCTTCCGCCTCAGTCTTCTAAGTAGCTGGAACTACAGGCATGTGCCACATGCCTGGCTAATTTTTGTCTGTTTGTTTATTGTAGAGACAAGGTCTCGCCGAGTTGCCCAGGCTGATCTTGAACCTGCGGGCTCAGGCAATCCTCTCACCTCAACCTCCCAAACTGCTGGGATTATGGGTATGAGCCACGGTGCACTGTCAAATTCTGCTTTCTAAAAAA
>CAUYQG010199076.1:0-27271 GCA_963574415.1 Tarsius wallacei | reverse complement strand
CTGGGATTGTAGGCTTGAGCCACTACGTCTGGCCCAGATTTATAGTTTAAAGTTTTCTCTCCTGAGACACATTGCACACAGACCCTTGCTCCTTGGTCACCCTGCCTGTTCCTGCCCCCTTCCCCAGAAGACATTGGATTTACTGCTGTCCTGTCTCAGATCTGGGAAGAGGGGTCGGGAGGCTACCATTATTCTTCGTTTATTTCCTTGTCACTACCCTTAAGTAACTTTAAAGACATACTCTCCAGTTAAAACGCTTTATGTGGCAAGAGGCTTATCAATTTTAATTTCTCTTCCCACTGTGGGCTTAGATTTTCTATTTTCAAAAACATGTTACACAATGAGAAATGTTAAGATCTCCTCCCTTCATGATCTCATCTGTGATCCCACTGACAATTATTTTAATCATTTACAGAGAATTATGCTTGTATCATAGGGGGTTGACATTTTCTGTAAGGAAATTAGGAAACTGTTAGTAAGGCCCAAACATGTAAAAAGAAAAAGAAAAGAAAAAAACACCCCTTTGAGGCAGAGTGAAAAAAAAATTCTGGAAAAAGTGATGCCATATGCGTTCATTCAGATGCTTATTGAGTATCAACTGCATCATTTGCAGAGAACATTTCTCCAGAGTAGTAATGGAATTGAGGTGAACCCAGCATAGGGGATCGGCAGTTGATGACCTCATGACCTTGGGCACATTTCTTATTGCGTCCATTCTTTGGTTCCTCATTTATAAAGCAAAGACCACTAAGGTGCCTACCTATAGCATCCTAGTAGTAGTGAATGAGCAAATGCACTTGAAGCCCCTGGCCTGGCATCAGCCAGGGGTGGGGGGAGCAACCGCTGCTGTTGTCCGTGAATCATGGGACAAGGTGGCGAGAAAGCAGGGATGAGTTCAGTTTCCTGCCGTGACTGTGCTAGCCACTGACCAGTGCATAGTCTTTGCCTAAATAGCCTCGGGACGTTTTAGTCTGTGGTCCCTGTGTTTGTTCATCTGTCTAGGGTTGCTTAAGAGATCTTGGGGCTGGAGAATAATCAAATATTAGAATAGTCAGAGATATGGAATGACATGTATACTATAAAATAGAAATGGATGTGATGAAAAAAATTAAATAGTCATTTATTTGGTGAAGAATTAAACATAGGATGTGGTTCCTTTACTGCTGCAAAGTCATTTTGAAAATGAGAAACTCGAGGAACACAGGAGCCCTGGGTATGGTTAGAATGGGTCTGGAAGGGCCCTTCTGTGTCCTGAGTGACTCTGACACCTTGTCAAGGCTTCCAGCATAGAGAACAAGCAGGACTGGATAAAGCACATCCGTGAAGTCATCCAGGAAAGGACAATTCACCTGAAAGGAGCCCTGAAGGAGCCCATCCATATCCCCAAGACAGCCCCGGCAGCCAGGCAGAAGGGCAGGAGGTAAGCACTCGGGGGTTCTGTATGCCTGTTTGTTTAATGGGGAAGGAACGGGACAATGTTAGCTTACCATTTTTCAAAAACCGTTTGCTCAGACGTGTTGAGGAATATGTTTTTAAATCTACCTCTTGGATATAACTGCTTTGTCAAGACAAGAGCCTTCGTTACCTTCAGGTAAACAAAGGACTGTATGCAAATCCCTCATTTTTTTCTTTCCCACCCCAAGCACTATTGGGTGCACATGAGTAAATCATGCATGTGACCTTGGACAGGTTATAAGGCATTTGATATTGTTTTCTCGGGTCCAACATGGAAACAATCATATCAACTATATTTCATTATGGTGAGAATTCAGCGGAAAGATATATTTAGACACTTAGCACAGCACCTAGCAAAAAGACTGTGCTTGATAAAGGGCAGTCTGTCATCCTTAGTGTCATGGTGGTAGCAAGCAGTTGTAAAGACTGATAGGCACCTCTTTAAGCAACTCAATTACTTCTCCAGGGACTGATAGATGACCTTTACCAGCCCTGCTGTGTCAGGAATTAAAAGTTCCTTTATTCTGCCAGGGATGGAGAGGATCTGGACAGCCAAGGGGATGGCAGCAGCCAGCCTGATACGATTTCCATCGCCTCACGGACATCCCAGAACACCCTGGACAGTGATAAGGTGAGCTGTCACTAGCACTTTCTGTGGGAAGGCAGATACGGCTAGTCTCAGTTCGAAGCAGCCTCCTTTTGTCTATAACTTACAAGCAGTCATCAACATTTTTAAGCAGCCTCTGTATGCCTGGAGTGATGCCAGGACCCTGTGGTGGTAGGGCAGAGACAAGGGGTCAGAGGATCCTTTGAACCCTGAGGATTCAGGAGAAATTGCTCCACTCTTTCCATTCTACTTCTTGCAGTTATTGGATGTTTGAGGACAATGGCTTAAGCTTTTTAAATTTTATTTATTTATTTTTTGGAGACAGGGTCTCATTCTGGCACCGAGACTGAAGTGCAGTGGCACGATCATGGCTCACTGCAGCCTGGACCTCCTGGCTCAGGCGCTCCTCTGCCTCAGCCTCCTGAATAACTGGAGCTACACTGCGTGCGCCACCATGCCCAGCTAATTTTTGTTTGTTTTTATATAGTCAAGGTCTGACTATGTTGCCCAGGCCGGTCTCGACCTTGTGGGTGCAAGTGATTCTCCCACCTTGGCCTCCTAAAGTGCTAGGATTACAATCATGAGCTACCATGCCTGACCTTTTTTATTGTATTCTTAAGCAGTAAAACCTCTCATTTAAAATAAAATGCTGCACAGAACAGCAGCAAATGCAAACATTACAATTTAGAATCTTTAAGATGGGCAGCACCCCTCCAATGAGTAGGAAAGACACAGGATGGAAATAAAGACTTTATTATTTACAGGTCCTGGGGTTACATGGAATGCCTGGAGGTCACATGCACCAGGAGGTCAGAGAGCATGTAGAGAGATGGGGGAGGTCCCTTGGACCAGTGCCTTTATTGCATCCAAGGCATTATTCAAATAGGTTTTCTGCAGAGAGCTTTAATTGATGGGTTTAAAGCAAGCAGGCATGAGTTTCAGGTCACACTGTAACTGAGAAGTAATCACCTTGGCATGTCTGTCCTGCCCACATGGCAAATGGGGGTTGGCGGGACCAGTTAAGAAGGCTGAATGTAGCTGTCATAGGTGGGTGGTCACCAGGAGGAAGTTGATGAGGCAGATATCTGGAACGACCATACTGAGGACCCAGGAAGAGCTGGAGAACTGGAAACTGTGTCAAGGGCTACTGAGCCTTGCTTCTGGGATGAGAAAGGGCAGCATACTCTGTATTCAAAGTGGATGCCAAGGCAACATTCAAATTATAAGAATTCACAGCAGTGTGTAAGAGTGGAGCTGCTCTGATGGAAGAAGGGGTGTTGCCGTGAGGTGCCTTCTTAGAACCTTGAGGTACAGCACAGCACAGAAGAGTACCCTGGAATTAGCAACAGTGATGACCACTGGGAGGATAGATCTGATTTGTATCAAAAAAAGTTTGTGTAGGTGTGTCTTCTTCAGAAATGGCCTGAAGTATCTCATGATTTTGTCTTGATAGAATCCAAAAATGCTACAAAATAAACTGACTATAGAGTTTGGAACCCTGGGTTTAACAGAATGGACAAAGGACCAAAAAAGTCCTCTGACAAAGCCAATGGGGAACATTTATCTCAGTGAAGTCTTCTGTTTCTACTGAGATGAGCATTTGTTCTATTATATTCCCAGAATGCTGGACCAAATTCTTTTTTTAAAAAACTGACAGTGAATAAGTGTTTCCTTTAAGTCACTATCAGTTCAGGATTCCTGAGTTTCTCCCTTCGATGCAGGCTATGCCTTGTTACATGAGGCCTTAGTGCTGACTGTGAGACATTGGAGTCAGTTCCTTCCCCATCGTTTCCACAGCCCGCTTGTGTGTAGGGACACTGAACAGTGGTCACTGACCTTGCTGTCATTGGAAAATCATTGCAAGCCAAGGACAGAGTGCAATATCTGAGGAGTTGTTTCAATGGCGCAGCTTATAGTCCCAGGCTTTGGCCTTGTCTTGCTTGGTTTTTCAGAAAAACTCACCATATTTAATGTTGTTTCTAGGATAGAAGTAAGTAGATTTTAAAATATTCCTCTGCTACAGTGATTTCATTTTCAAAATCCTTCTAGTTTGAGTAACTCGTTTTTTTCTTTCTACTTTTTGAGTTCACTAAATAATAGGTCCTAGGACTTAGAGAAACAGAACTGGAGAATTAAAATAATGTCTCATTTTATTTTGTTCAGAGCCCTATGTATTAGCATTCAGCAAATGCGTCTTGCCTGTAGTAATAAGAAGATAAATGACATGTTCAGGCATTTGGTAACTAATAGCATTTCTCCCTGAGGTCCCACCCCATAGCCATTTAGGTTAAAAAAAAATAAATAAAGTTTGAGCTTGGAAACATTTTGTTAGAGTAGTATTAGTAAATTGTGTAAGGTGACTTTCTGGTCCCTTTACATGAGATGGCCACCTGAAAGAAAAGTCCGAAATAGTAGCTGCTCAAGTGGTCTCCTGAGCAGACTGTTCTTGAGAATTACTACAAAGCCCCAAATTCACATTCATACTAGATAAACTCTCATGGATCTGCTCTGGATTCACCCTACAAATGAGTTTAAGAGTTTAATTTTAAAAATGAGGCTGAGGGGAGAGAGAGGGAGGGAGGGAGGGAAGGAGGGAGAGATGTAAAGGTTAAGCTTGGAAAGTTCATGAAGACTTTTTTGCAGGTTGATCTGAGAAGCAAGGATGACTCGTGTCCCCAGGTAGTTTATGGAGAAAGGGGTAGCAATGGGAGTCTGGAAATGTCCCCTCTATCCAGGAAGGGGTTCTGGAGTCTCCAGCTCATCACTCTGGATAGAGGTGCTGGCATCCTGCCATGTGGGAGGTGAAGTACCCACCTCCTTTGCTGGTACTCACCTCCCTTCAGCCCAGTGCAGCCCTGGCCCTTGAGGTGTGTGGCTGACTGGATTTCCCAGGGGGATTCTACAGAAATAAGGCTCTATCCCAGCCTTAGGAACAGTGAAGCTAGCATGATGAGCTCTGTTACAGATAACAGGGCTTACGTGAACTTGGAATATAGCACATCATGTCTGTACCCAAGGAAAGAAGAATCAATCACTAACAGAAAAGAATAGGCTTGCAGAACTGCATGAGTTTATCCTAGGAATCTACTGGGATGTGAGAATTTTAAAAGAATTGCCTACTAGATATTTTATCTGTGAAGATGATTCACCAATTTCTGTTTACCTCATTTAATGAGTTGCTTCTGAGCTTCATTTCTTAGCTCAGAAATCCCTGAAGGGTGCCTTCTGCCAGGCCAGCCATTGCCTCCTCTTCCCCAGCTTCTGGAAGATTCTTTACTGATGCTTCAGGGTGGAGCTTGTGACAGCAGTCTGCCACTCAGCGACACTCACCCAGATGTTCTCGTGGTTTTTAGCCATCTTGAAGGAATGACACTCCAGACTAATTTTTTTTTTAATTTAATCAATATTTTTTATTTTGATATTGTGGGGTACAATTAAGGGTTAGGTGAACAAATATGCTTCGTTCAGTACCTTGTTGATAAGGGGTGTCTCCCTGTCCCCAGACAGATATTGACTATCGTTAATCCCACTTCCCTCTCCCGGACCTGACATGTTTCCTTTAATATCCCTCGCTGAGACTGTGAGTCCTTAATAGGCGCTAAAGCTCAAAAAAAGAATGAAATGTCTTCCCGTGAGACTAGATCTGCAGCCATTGTCTTCTTCAATTCTTGAGACCTGCATTTGGGATTAGAATAAACAGTGGGTGAGACTTAACGATAAGTCAGAATTTGGAGTTTGGACAGGAGGTACCCATGAGGCCTTGAAGGAGGGCATGTGTTGGTGCCACACGGTGCCTGCGGCAGTGTGTGCTTGCCTTTGCAAGGTTTGCTTTTAGCCAGCTCCCGTTTTATGCCTGTCTGGTAGGACATTTCAGGGTCAGTAGATGATTTAAGAGAATATGTTTTGAAAATCAGAGACTACAGGCTTTCCTGAGTCAGTTTGTTAAAATGCACTGTTTCTCTGAACTAAGCATACCCAGAAACACACCTCCCCCCACCCCAGTGATGGTAACTTTTCATATGTCTCAAGGTTCTTTCTGCCCTACATATTTTAATTTTAAGCAGCCTCTGATAACGTAGGCAGATGGATCTGGTGAGGGAAGTTACTTAACGACATTCTGCCTGTTTGACTTAATTTATTATGTCTGTTATGAGTTAGTTGTTATCATGGAATTTGGTTCCACTGCAGAAACTAGGTGGGGGGATGTTTTTAACTTGGCCTCTTGGAGAATTCTTAAGAGAAAGTTATCTGCCAGGGCTGTTAGTCATTCTAAGATGAGGCACTAAAGGTTTAGGAAGAGTCTGTGAAGGAGGGTCCCAGAGACGCCCTCTTTCCAGGGAGCACTATCAGCAGAGCTGCTCAGCCTGTCCACAGACACGGCCACATGCCTCAGGAGCACATTTCCTACTTTGAAAACATCAGTTTTAAAATATGCCATCTCTATGTTCCAAAAGTGAGTTTAGTACTGATCCTTGCTGATATTCATGGTACTTAGGCTGATAAAATGATCTTATGAAAATAGAATTTGGGTTCCAAAGAAATGAAGTGCATTCCAGATTCTTATCTCATTTGTCCTGAGTGTGTCTCCCTGAGGTAGAGAGGAGAGTGCCGAGCCAGGCCCGGGACATTGCAGAGATCGGGGCCCTCAGTGGGGCCTTCCAGCAGCAGAGGGCTAAAGCCAGAGGCGGAATGTGCATTTAATCATCTCGCATTTTCTAGACCTTATTATTTCACACTAGAGCTGAACTTGGAGCTGAATATTTCCAGTATACTAAAGAAGCATCTTCACAAAGTTTTTTTCTCACTCTCTGCCTTATTAGTCAGTGATTTATATCTTTTTTTTTTTTTTCTTTTGAGTCGAAGTCCCACTCTGTCACCCAGACTGGAGGGCAGTGGCACACTTCTGGCCACCGCAGCCTCGACTCACTGAGCTCCAGCGATCCTTCCGCCTGAGCCTTCCAAGTAGCCGGAACTACAGGCGCGCACTACCACACCCGGCTAATTTTTGATTTATTGTAGAGATGAGGTCTCGCCAAGTTGCCCGCGCAGGTCTCGAACCCGCAGGCTCAGGCAATTCACTCACCTCAGCCTTTTAACTAAAATGTATATTACAAGGGAAATCGAAAGTGTGGAAATCAAACTGTAGTGTATTGTAGAACAAAGCATTTTGAAGCCAAGATGGAAAACACAGTGAAACAAGGTGAGGTATCCTGTCGAAAAGCTGACCCAAGCTAGCATGGCCCTGATGCGAGCTTTTGGACCTCAAGACATTACAGTTCTTATTTGTAAGGAGTGAAAAATTCAGTTGACACTGATACTTTGCATGAACTCCCACTATACTTACATCATGAATGTGGAAATCCACATATCTAAGAAAATAACTGGTTTCAGTTATTTCTGATGAAGCTACAGTGCTGTGTTGGGGATATGAAGTTCTGTACAGTTTCAAAGTCAGTCAGCTTTTTCTATCAAGTGACATTCTACACTACAGGAGCTTGGTTGTACTAACATATGTTGCAGAGTCGAGGTACTATGTCAAGTAATTAATGCCAATACATTTTAAATGGATTAAGGCATGGTCTTGATAAAGGAGACACATCTTATTTTAACATGCTTGCGTTCAACCGCTGAGGGGCCTGCTCCTGCCTTCCTGCGTTCTGCTGCATTCATAGCACCCCAGCACAGAGTGGCACTGCAGGCAGAGACCGAGCCCTGGGCCTGCACATAGCAGCTTGCGCCCAGCACCCTCCCCTCAGCTGGAGTTGCTCCGGGAGAAGGTGCCTCACCTCCTAGCCTGTACCAAGCTCTGAGTTTCCCAGGACCTCGGGCAGGTTTGCCCCCATGTGAACACAAAATTGAGTCATGTAATTCAGAAACCTTTCTACAGGATGGTCCATGGTTTTAATCTCCTCAGGCTGAGTACTCTGGGCCTCAGTTGATCTTTCTCTACTAGCAGTGAACATAGTAATGCACAGAGTATATAACGTGCCTAAGAACTGAGGTTAAGAACAAGGACCTCTGGTCTCTCTGCCTCAACAGCTGGTGGTCTTAGGCAAGTTACTTAACTTTTCTGAGCCTCAGTTTTCTCATCTGTAAATGAGGATAACAGCCATCTCATGGGTCTGTGATCACTGAAAATGTATAATGTGTTTAGAACAGTGCCTAGCATGTTCTGAGCACTGAATAAATCTATTTCTATGTCTTTGTTATAAAAAAATGACTTCCTCCCCCCTCCTCTTGGGCTGTTGGCCTCTGTTACTACTGGTGCAGGTTACTGTCCATATCAACCTCATTTTCCCCCATGGGCGTTTGTGGTCACAGTGGATGTAGGAGCTAAACGTGCTCATTAGGAACTGGAAGCTGTCCTAAGAATGAATGGCCTCACTTTAGTGCCTGGCCTTGGACACTCTGGTGGCTCCACAGCAAGACACTGACTGGAAAGGGCACAGTCACTGCAGAGGAGGGAGGCTCTTGCTTGAAGCACTTTACCAGCGATTCATCTTTCATCCTACCGAATTAGCTGACCACTTGCATCTACAACGACCTTACAATATTCATAGGTAGGCCTATTCACTCTCAGACTTGTATTGATCACCCACTGTGTACCTTTCCCATGACAGGTGTTTGGGGCACAAGAATTAACACAGGAGACAAAACCCAGGTCTTCAGGCGAGCTCTGAGTGTTAGACTGCATATGACATTTGCTTCCTTCTTTTACTCATCTTCGCTTTCTATTTTTCTAAGTGACTGTGGCTTTTTGTAGTATTTTTTTAGATGGTTTTTAAAGTACTCTCATAAAACCACAAAATGAATGTAGTCTTTGATAACTATAGTTACCTGATCAGAAAAACAAAATCCCCCAGGCTGAAGTAGAAACCTCAGTTCTAAGAAAAAGCAGATTAAAAAAAAAAAGTTTGGTTAGAAATATAACAAATTAAAAGTGTTTCTAAAAGCAGTAGAGCACTGAAAGTGCTTTTTATATTGTCAGGGTTGCTGTTGAAGACGATGATGAAGTTTTGATTCAAACTCGAAGCAGGTTATTCCTTCCTGGTAAGGGTGTTAAGGTTATCTGGTTATTGGACTTCAGATCAGCATCCTTCCATGAAAGACAAGAAGAGCATTTCAAATTAAGTTTTCTGAGTAAAAGTTTGCTTTGGTCACTCAGGAAATGCAGCAAACAGTTTTCTTTGCGTTAAAGTGTCCTAAGGCGTTTATTGTTTTCGGGGGGGGGGGGGGGGTCCACTCAGAGTGAGGCAGATGGTTTTCAACTGCTCATTTCTTCCCACTCTGTCCCCTTTCCCACATCACAACCAGCAGAGCTTTTAATTAGCACGCTGCAGTCCCGCCTGCATGGCTGCTCAGTGTGTTCTGGCATCTCTCATTCTAATAATTAGTTAAAAGTGAGGGGGGATACCATGTTGGTCCTGGTGAGCTTTGCACACCCTTGAAGTCTAATGTATATGAGCTGTCCTCTCTCCAATTTGCCTCACCCTTTTAGCTGTGTCTTTTAAATTCAGCCTTTTTTACAGCAAATATTCCATTCTGATTCATGTAGATAACACTCTCAAGGAAGCCTTCCAAGATTATTTTTCACATCAGAAAACCAACATGTGATCATGTGAGTACAGAGTAGAGGAATTGGCATCCCCATTTATTGTGTTCACTGATTCTTTTCTGGATGAAATATTGAGTATGGTAAGCTGCTGGTTTTGAAAAAGTTTTTTCTCAGTTTTTTTTTCTTTTAAAAATTGTGGTAGAAAAAACACATAACATGAAATTTACCGTCTTAACCATGTTTAGGTTCTCACAGTTTGAGAGCCATCGCAGTAGTCCTCTTTTAAACTCTAAGCAGCAGATCTGAGTGAACGCTTCTCCTTCTCCTTTGAACTTGGCCTTATGGAAACCAGCCTTGGTGTTTGTGGGTGTGAGCATGGGTGGCCTGTTGTTCGTATTAGGATGGCTGCTGATAAGCTCCAGCCTCCATGAAGTTGCCCAGCAGAGAAGCCTGGGCGGGTGAGAGCCTGGAGTGTAATAACATTTATTTGGGAAATTGTTCTGGCTGCCTATGGTAGCCTTTTTTGGTAACCATCACAAGTAGTAGAGCTGTACTCTCTAATTCCCTTTAACCAAGTAATCATTTTTTGGCCAACTCTGTGTGAAACCTTCACAGAACCACAAGACCCTTTTGTGAGGTTTCTGAATGACTGAACTGTAGTGGGTGTAGGAGGTGACTGTTCACAGGAGTTGATCGGCTTTGTTCTTTAGGGGAAATGGCTTTTATTAGCCCACATTCCCCCTTTCCTCTTGAATGCTCTCAGAAAGTCGGCCAGATACCCACCTGCAGTTGATCTTTACCTCACTGGACTTAGTTTCTTGAAGCAGAATCGTTTGCAGTTAGGACTGTATCATCCACCACACCAGTCGTAAAGGGTCCCTCTTCCTCAGGCAGGACTTGCCCAAAACTCATCTCAGCTTGAAATTCAAACCAGCTGTTGCTGTTGTCCTTTAAGAACCAGATATGTTCTTGTCACGTAAAACTGCCTCATTATAGTACACCATGGGTGATCTAAGGAGCAAGGGAAGGCCATGACTGAGCCCATGGTGTGAGAAGCCCCCAGCCACAGGTCTGTTGTTTACCATCTTTAACTGGGTCTAGGCAAGGCAATGATATGACATGGTTTCTTTGGGAAACATAAAAATGAAATTTCCATCCCGTGTGGCAATTGCTAAAGGTTCACATACCTGTGACCAGAGATGAGTTCAGAGCTTAACTCTTCTCAAAGGCTGTAATGATTTGTCTTGCAAATGGTTGCTATAAGTCTTTCATATACAAAACAGTTGTTTTTTTAAATTAGCAAACCTGATTTTTAAAGGGATGTTTTTTCTCTTTAAATTTGTGAACATTGACACAAATCCAGAGACAGCTCTTCCTGGACTAGAAAACATCCATTTAATCCCGCCCTTGGTGGTGTGGCTCCTCTCTCTTCCTATGGGGAAAGCCAGGTGATTTATTGGGAGATAGGAGGATTTTCTTTTTTTTTTTTTTAATGATAATTGTAGCACTGTTTGAAATATTATTCTGGTATTGGATTTTCTTAACAAGTTCTCAAAAGCCTGTAAAAAGGAATTTTAACTAGTGTATGATTCTTTGGCAGAACAGGCTTGATTTGTATTTTTTATGTTCTGTCAAGTACACAGATGTTTCCAATAGTTTTTGATTACTCTGTAAGGGGCTAAAAACTCAGTGCCAGAACTAAAGTCTAGCTGAATTCTCCTCCCTGGGCAGCCCCTCTCTCCCCTTCCCACCCGTACCCCACCCACAGCCTGGGGTTGAACAGTCTGGAAGATGAATAAGCCCCTGGAGAACGATGCAGGCAAAGGGCAGGTGATGACATATTGCACTTCCCAGGACCTGGGAGTGGGGGCTGCTGGAGGAATGTCAGGAAAGCTGGTGGGTTCCCGGTGGGGGGCTTCTTCACATGTGCATGGACTCAGGGAGGGAGGGGGCAGTGGCGTCATGGGAGAACTCCTGCAGGGCCCAGAGGTCTGGGAAGGGTAGGTCCAGGGGCCAGTGTCAAGCTGGACTCTGTGTCAGGGCCTGTTGACAGTCCTGTGTCCCCTGGAGAAGGAAGCATTCCTCCCCTTTGTTACAGGACTAACCATTCCATGAGTGAGGTTCTACCAGGAAAGTTATTTTCCAGGTTGGGCCTCGACCTTTGGCCTTTTAACATTGTCATGTGTAAAATGTAGCATGGTTTTTCCACAGAGACATTTCTAAAATTTAGAAGGGGATTAGACATATATGAAAATAGTCTCTGCGGTCTAGCAAAGCTGATTTGCTTTGTTGATATTTGTGCTTCACTGTGGAAGAGTTTTGTTTAGTTTGCTCTTTGTGGTTGTCTAGGGCACATATGTTTCCTATTCTGAATATCCAAACTTTCTCTTAAAAGATAGGCTCTTAGACAGGAGGGTAATCAACAGCACAGAGCTTGACAGAGGCCTCCAGACAGTCCTCAGCATGGGCAGGCGGCCCCAGAGCACCATGGGATGCTGAGTCCCAGTTCTCGGGGCGTGGATTTGTACCCAGTGGGCTCTCTGGAACAGGATGTTTCCCAGAGTGAGGCTGGCCCTTCCCTCCTTCCCTCCTCTCACTCACCACAGCAGACTGTGTCCCCAGTGCTGCAACCGCCCAGTGGCAGCTCTTCTGTACTTGTGATTTATACAGATGTCCATGTGCTAATGCCCTTTAGGTGACAATGGAATACTGGGCATATTGCAGTTTGAGCACAGGCAGAGTGACCTCCTGAAATCACAGAGGAAAAGTCAGGTTTCATTTCGGTTTTTCAAATGTAATGCCTTCATTTTTAGAGATAAAACATATTTTATCTGTTTTACTTCAACAAATAATTGAATACTAGCAGGATACAATTATTATACAAACCGTGTGCCTGCCCTTGTTGGTACTGGGGGCTCAGCAGCAACTATGACTGGCCCCACCTCTGTCCTCATGGTCCAGACATGGCAAGTTCACAGAAGGGTGGAGCAACCTGCTTGCTGGTGATGAGGGCAGATGCACATGAATGACTCAAGACATGGCTTGTTTCAGAGTTGAAGTACTTCAGAGGGCAGGTACAGGAGAGACTTCTCAGAGGGGACTGGGGGCCTCACATAGACCAACTGGGGAAGTGAGGATGCCAAGCAAGAGGGATAACATGGGCTACATGTGGGCAGACCCTCTCAGGAGGCAGAGACAGGCATGGAAAGGTGGGTGGGTGGCGGGGACCAGATTATGGGAACTTTGAGCCCTGTGCTAAGGAATTTGTGTATAAGGCTTTTGAACAGGAGGATGACATGTTTGACTAGGAGGATCCACGTTTTGAAAAGGCCACCTGACAGGGAAGTTTAGATGACTTGGAAGGAAGATTTGAAGTCCATCAGGAAAGCCACTCAGGAGGCCTCCACGGAGCCCAGTGGAGTAATTGGTGTGGTGGGAGAGGAAGTGTTGGGAGAGCTGCCCCAACACCTGCTCAGCAGCATTTGGAGGGGAAAAGTGAGTTTTTATTAAACTTGGGTGAATTGAGGGTGATACTTTACCCAATAGGCAACACCAGAAGATACACAGATTGGGGTGGGGGAGACATCATGGGTCATGTTCTAGATTCTGCATTGGAGGACAAGGGAAACATCCCATTGCCCAGCAAGAACTAGAGGCCTGAGTCTGCCGCCTGGGATGCACGCATGGGAGTAGCCAGTGTGCGTGTGTTGTTGAAGAGCCCTCACAGGGGACAGTGGAGAAACTGAAAAGACAGAGTCCAGAACTGTTCAGAGACAGGAAGCAAGTCACTAGATTCTTGAGTAGGAGAGACGTTAGTGAGCATATGAGCCCTGTCCCCAAGGAACTCACTGAGGGAGAGACACCACAGTTCAGGCAATATAAAGCAGGCAGTCGTGAGAAGGCCGAGCTCTTGTTTTACAAGCAGCGATTGTGGAGTGTGTGTCCCTGTGGAATTTGTGGATGGGCTTCTGAGGACCAGGGATTGGTTGAGTTTCGATAGGCAGAAATGAGAGTGAGCATAGAGACAGGAGAGAAGCGAAAGGAGTTTCAGGTTGAAGAACAGCACAAGCAAACGTGGGGTGGCCAGAAAACCCACGGCGCGCAGGAAGCAAGCCAGGGTCTGCAGAGCCTGTGCCACGGCATTTCAAAGCTGGGAGCAGGGAGAGCTTGAAAGGACTACCTGAGGGCAGAGGCCATGGTGGCACACCACAGAGAAGGCTAGAGGCATGGGAGGGAGTTCCTGATGGGTTCTGAAGAAACAGGGTTGTGCTTTGTACCCCATTTCCGAGCCATGAGCCCACTGCTTTTCACCCCTGCTTTTGCGGTTGCTTCTTTCCTGATCCTAGTGGTGCCTGCAGAGACCACATACTCCAAAGCACGGAATGCTCCAACACCAGGTCAAAATGGAAATTTCGAACAGAACTTTATCTCATTTTATTACCGTATTTCACAATAATCCCCAAATAGCCTTCAAGTACAGCACTATTTGAGGCAGGAGATAGGATACCTCAGATTCAAAAAATTTGGAAGCTTATGAAAAATCATATTCAATTCTGACAGCGAAACCCTTAGAAAATCATAATCACACGTTTGAATGTGAAAAAGTGCACATCAAACGGAAGGAAAGGGCTGGCACAGCCACAGAGCCCCCGCTCAGGGGGCCCGTGGCTTCCCCCTGCAGAAGTGAAGGTGGCTTCCTGCTGAGCTTCCAGCCCCACCTGAAGGTCCCACGGCTCACACTGGCTGACCTGTCCTCTTTTCCTCTGCCCCTCCCCAGCTCTCTGGTGGCTGTGAGCTGACGGTGGTGATCCACGACTTCACTGCCTGCAACAGCAACGAGCTGACGATTCGCCGCGGCCAGACTGTGGAGGTTTTGGAGCGGCCGCACGACAAGCCTGACTGGTGTCTGGTACGAACCACCGACCGCTCCCCAGCGGCAGAAGGTCTGGTCCCTTGCGGCTCTCTGTGCATCGCCCACTCCAGAAGCAGCATGGAGATGGAAGGCATCTTCAACCACAAAGGTAGGAGTCAGTAGGGCGTAGGCGGCGAATGCCACTGGAAATGGCACTGGAACCTTTGGTCTCCACGTCTTGGCTGCCTGTTCCTGTGTGTGGTCCTTCTTGTCAACCATGCCTCTCCTGCATTGTCACCAACTCACAGGGCATTTCTAGTCCATCAGCAGCTGCAGTGGAAATGAGGATTTCACCTCTTACTCCGAAATTACAAATGATCTCCTCACTTCCAAGGTAGTATAAGAAGATAGGACACCAGTTTAGAGAAAAAGTGGGGGGCTGTTCTTTTGGGCCAGTGTCATTCATAAATGGAGAAGAAAGAAAGGATCCTGCTGTTCTCCAGGTGATGCTGGACATAGGTGGGGGGAGAGCGGGTGGAACTGTGTTCAGTATCTCTTCAGTCAGTTCTTCACATTGTAGATTGTTTTGTGAGTGATAAGTTCTAGAAAATCAGACACGCAGGCCCTGAGCATTTAACCACTCCATTCTTACAGCTGTGGAAACAAAAGTATCTCAGGACACCCCAGTTCCAAAGCTGCCTTCGTGGGGAGGGAATCGAACCAGGCCCTGGGAGAGTTTGGGCTCTGTGCCTGACATAGCAGGCACGTGGACAGAACAGCAGCAGCTGGCTTCCTTGAGTGACTCCTTCAGATACAGATGCCCAGAGCAGGACTGCTTTTGTGTGTATCTAGCTGGAACAATAATAGCTTCCTATAGCAGGACCAGGAGTCTCTATCCCAGACGTCCACCATGGTAGCCGCCAGACAAATGTGGCTGATGAGCACTCGAGACGGGCTGGGCCGGCCTGAGATGCTCTGCAGCTATGAGGCAAAGCTGGATTTTTAGTGTGAGAAAGAGTGTATAGTCATTTTGTTGCCATTCCTTATTGAAATGATCATGTATTTCATAGAGTGTGTTAAAACAAGCTACTAAAATTAATTTACCCATTCTTGTTGCTTTTTAAAATACAGCTGCTACAAATTGTTTAGTTCTGTATGAAACTTGTATTGTGTTTCTGTTGGACAGTGCTGGTTTCATTCATCTCAGTGAAAAGCCAATTTGGGACTTTAAATTCTTTTAAAAAACACTGGTCTGAACTTTCTAGGAAAGCACCAATTGGGTAGAGTTTATAAGTTTTGAACCACACTGCACCACCATCTTCATTTTTCTGCAATACTGGCAAGCTGACAGTTCTTCCAGATTTGGGGGTATGCACTTTGTTTTTCCTTCTGGAGAGAACATTGTTATTCTGCCATATTCGGTTTCTTTTATTTTAAGTTGGAGCATTCCAGTTGCTTCCTTCTCCCACACGTTCGCCATGACGCCTCCTGCAGGTCACCCGCTGGCTGCCAAGGGCTCATCATTCCACTGAGCTAAGTGAAGCTGCACAGGATGCAGCCACTGATGAGCGCTTATCTGTAATTACAGGCCCGACCCTGCTCCAGATCCCTCGACCTACATAGAGTTTAGTGTCACCTTGGTAAGAAACAGGAAGAATTAGGCTGAGCATTCTCCAGGAATTTGAAGAGAGAGGCAAGAGAATTTTCAGATTTGAGCCAAAAACCAAAGGTGTCCACTGCCATTTCTTGCAAAACTGTGTGTGTGTGTGTGGAGCAGCGGTGGGCTTCCCCAATGTGACACTTGAGTTTAGGTAGGGATCTGGGCTGGGTTGTCTTTTCACCTACTGCCAGAATGTCACTAAAGTTGCATCATATAGGTAAGTCCTTGAGCGTGTGTTGAAAAGTTAAAAATAGCCGGGCTCTGTGGCTCAGCCTGTAATCCCGCGCTTTGGGAGGCTGAGGTGAGTGAATTGCCTGAGCCAGTGGGTTCGAGACCCACCTGGGCAACTTGGCGAGCCCTCATCTCTACAATAAATTAAAAAAAATCAGCCGGGCGTGGTAGCGCATGCCTGTAATTCCAGCTACTTGGAAGGCTGAGGCAGAAGGATCACCGGAGTCCAGCAGGTCAAGGCTGCGGTGGCCGGAAGCGGCCACTGCACTGCAGTCTGGACAACTGAGTGAGACTCCGACTCAAAAAAAAAAAAAAAGAAAAGTTAAAAACAACTTTTTTCCTCAAGTTAGTCTAGAGGAACCCTGGGGAACTTGTGTGCTGCAAATGATGCTTGTTCTGAAAGATCTCTTCATGCTTATACCTTTCCTGTGGTGTGTGTTCCTGACTTCCTGGTGTTCACAATTGCGGGCTAGCCAAAGGGAGAGAACTAAATAAGCATCACATGTGGCATGACCTGAAAACTTCAGTGGAGGCTGGGTTTTTGCTTGTTGCTAAGTTGAACTTCCATTTTGGTCTCTTCTCTGTTATTCTTTGGCATTGTCCTGCCTGGAAAGGTTCTCCATGCCCCTCACAAACCCTCCATTGAGGATTGACCAAGAAGGTATTTCTTCAAGGAACAAGAACTATTGTGAACTAATGGCAGCCAGTGGCTAGGGGCTCAGAACTGTATCTGTTTTTCCATTCTTTTTCTTGTACACACATGTTCCCCCCACCCCTCTCCTATTTCCTGTATTGCAAGGAAACTTTTGGAAAACTCTAAGATGATGTGTTCCCTCACAGTATTAGAACTGAGGCAGTGATGGACAGCACATTAGGGGAGGGAAATCTACCCTTGGGCTTTTTGATGATCCTATGACAGAAAATCCTATCTATGTCCACGTCCAGGAAGTCAGGCAGCTTCACCAGCGTCTCTGCCTAGGAGACAGAGTCCATCATCGAAAAGTTGAGCAACAAGGGGTGAGAATTTAGGAGGGGAGTTCAAAAACAGAGAGACTCAGGGAGCGAGAGGCCTATGCCACCTGGGAAGCAGGAGATCTTGGCTTTGCTTCTGCTCAGCCCACCTTCCACCTTCCCCTCCTTCCCGCCCTCTGTGTGAAGAGGGGCGCTGCCCTCACGCTTGGTGCAACCTCAACACATCCCGGCCTGCCGGTGCTCACAGCCACATGCATCCACCCATCCGCTAACTCCTTTTGAGCCCGTTTTCATTATAAGAACTGTTCTGGACTTGAGGGATATGGTGGTGAGCAAGTTACACATGCCTCTGACTCTCACAAACTGTGACATGTGTCCGTCTTGTGGCTGACTAGAACTTTCTTGGCAATACCAGATGAGCAAGCTGTCTTGCCTCTCCCACACTTCAAACTCATGGACATTACAGAACAGCCTTTATGTGTCTGTCCCTCCTCACTTGCTATTAATCTTCAAGTTAGTTTCTTAAAGGTCTCCAATTCTTACTGCTCTGACCTTCCAGGCAGGGAAAAGAAGCATATTCACTCATCTCTAGTGTCTAGATTTTCTCAGCCTTAGTGCCTCAGTAATTTTTTTCATAACACCCTGGTCCAACTTAAACTTCCATAAATTTCCATAAGCTTCAAATGTAAAAAACACACCTATAAGGTCAAATATATTTTTATTTGCTTGTGAACAATAAACTATTTTAAGGATTGCAATAAGGTTATAAATACTCAGATCAGACAAAAAGGGCCCAACATTCACCATAAGTGGTCCTCAGTTTGCCTAGTGGTTGCAAAGCTTTCCTAGACTTGGAAGTCTTGTTGGACAATGAGAATACTTGGAATTCATTAGGACCAGATTTCTTTTATGCAGTATATTTCCTTACAGTGATTAGGAGAGAGAATAAAAATATAATTTATATAAAATGAACAAGAAATTTGATGGCGTGATTTATTTTTTAAGGACTTATTTTGTAACTGAAACTAGACTTACTGTGAACATTATTCCATTGAAAAATGCTTTTTATTTTGTGGCCATGCACCATGACTAGCGCCTATAATCCCAGCTGTTTGCTGCTCAGGAGGCCTAAGTGGGAGGATTGATTTGAGCCCAGGAGTTCAAGACCAGCCTAACTAACATAATGAGGCCCTGTCTCTTAAAAAAAAAAAAAAAAAAAAAAGCTTTCTATTATGTGGGAAAAGTTTGCTTTGGAAGACAGCCGTTCAGGCATTCTCTGTAGACAGCCAGGCTTGGTGTTTGATGGCTCCTTCCGGTCCTGCTCTGGCTCACATTCCTCTTTTCTCACAGGATCTTAGTCATGAATTAAACAGACACTGAGTGTGTTAAAATGGAATAAGGATTCAGCAAATCCTTGTGCTCAACCAGTCTTCTTTGTGTCTGTGGTTTATGCCGTCTGCCATTACCTCACACTCTCTAGGGCTGGGGCTGGGTGTGGAGATTTGTGACTGTGCCCCCATGGTCTCAGGTGCAACCAGCTGAGACCCACGGATCCCCCTTCTACCCTCTGGCACTTCCCTGCTCTCATGTCATCGCTTTTAATCTCTCAGTAAATACGAATGATTTTTGCCTCTCACTGTCTTGTAAAACTTGTTACTTTTTCTATTTATTGACTTAGTCTTGGTCACAGAAAATAGACAGAAATACCAGAAATGTTTATATTTCTGTGGACTCCGATTCAAAATGTCCCCTCTGCCTTATACTACCCTTGCCTGAGCTGTTCTGTCGCCTTTTCTCCCTACCCAGAGCCACCCTGTGCAATGGTCCCTGAGGGTTCACTCCAGTGTAGCCCACCAGGAGAGCAGCACAAGGAGCACCGGATGGGCATGGCTGCCAGAACTGATCATGATCAGAATGGAAAATAGTCATGGAAAATAGAATTGTCTTTGTTGTTAATCTAGGCACATGAATATACCTTCCTTTCTGGAGGGTGCCTGTATGGAGGCAGAGCATGAGTCTTTTTGTCCATTAGCTTGTTGAGGGTGAGGTGGGAATCTGTCCTCCATCTTGGGGAGGGCCTTGTATCCACTCACCACTCAGGACATCTGGACAAACGCTTCAGGACCTGTCTCTTGCACCACTGCCACCCAGAGTCTTGCACTATGCAGAGTGGATCTGAAAGGTCCCTCCCAGCCCCCATGGGATTGCTTTTTGCTGAAATGGGGCTTTAAGAGAAAACCTTTTAGTAACAAGGGGGGCAGTAGTGGTAGAAGCTTTTGAAAGGAGGTGTTGAGTTTGCCAGGTGAGTTCTTCCTGTCAAGAAACCTGAGGTGGGGCAGACGTGGATGGTCTCTCAGGCCCTTGCCAACTCTGGCATTCTAAGTCTTATTTCTTAGAAGGCCTTTCTGAATAAAAGCCAATTCAAAACTGCCTTTTCCTTATGCCAGCCCATAACGTGATGACAGGTGGTCTTTTTCCTAGTGCTTTGATACGTCTAGAAGAAAACAGCCACTTAGAAAAATTAGACTTTACTGCCCTAAAAGTTGTTCATAATTATAAACTTTTTTTTTCCTTTGGCTAGTGTATAGTTCAGTACTTGCATTTTATTTTGAAGGAGCTCAAAGCTGAGTCATTTGCAGTGAATGAGAAAATCAAGGGAGGTGGGGAAACATGAGAAATAAAACCTCTTGCTTGCTGGTGATTTGAGCCTCTAAACCCAGGGGCTTTAAATCAGCATGCTCCATTTTACTATGGTAAAATCTATACCTAAAACAGTACCCCATGGTTTTCAGTTTAACACTACACCTACAGAAAAGTGGGCACTATCAAAATCAGTTCTGTCTCGACCAGACAGACTACAGTCATTAAAGAGAAGACTTTGAGATTGTCTTTCATAAATGCTGTGATACATGATTGCTATTATTAAAATAGGGCATTTTCTTTCATCTGAGCTAAAAATAAGAAAAGAGACATGTTTTCCTTAGAAACTTCCTGAAATGTAGGCTCTTCTCTGGGCTCATCCCTGGGCCTCCTTCTTCCCTTCTCCAAGCTCTCTCCAAAGTTTTTCTTGTCCACCCTCTGTCCGTCAGAATAGTTGACTTCTCCACTCAACTGTCTTACCAACTTTCTCAAATCTGAAATAACCAGATTCCCCCTCCCACCATCTCCCTAATTGTTCACCCAGAAACATAGCCAACCAGTTGGGCTGCCCACCACATTTTTTAACTGTGGTAAACTATTGCATATAACCTAAAATGTATCATCTTAACCATTTTAAGTGTACAGTCCAGTGGCATTAAGTACCTTTACCTTGTTGTCATTACCATCCATTTCTAGAACTCTTCATCTGACACAACTGAACCTCTGTGCCCATTTAACAAAATTTTCCTACCATCCCCTGGTACCACTCTTCTGCTTTCAGTCCCTATGAGTTTGTCTGGGTACCTCAGGAGTAGAATGACGCCCTATTGTGACTGGCTTACGTCTTATAATGTCTTTAAAATTCATCCATGTTCTGGCATGTGTCAGGATTCCCTCCCTTTTTAAGACTGAGCAATGTTATATTGTATGTAGATACCACATTTTGTCTATCCGTTCATGTACTGGTGGACACTCAGGTTGCTTCTGTTGTGAATAATGCTGCTGTGAACTTGGGTGTCCAAATAATCTCTTTTAATTCTTTTTAGTATATACCCAGAAATGCAATTGCTGGATCATATGGTACTGTGGTCTGAATGTTTATGTTCTCCCAAAAGTTATGTGTTGAATCTGACCCCCAATGTGATGGTATTAAAAGGGGGGGGCCGGCCGGGCTCAGTGGCTTAGCCTGTAATCCCAGCACTTTGGGAGGCTGAGGTGAGTGAAGTGCATGAGCCCACGGGTTCAAGACCCGCCTGGGCAACTTGCCGAGACCTCATCTCTACAACAAATCAAAAATTAGCTGAGTGTAGTAGTGCGCGCCTGTAGTTCCAGCTACTTGGAAGGCTGAGGTAGAAGGATCGCCGGAGCCCAGCAGGTCGAGGCTACAGTGGCCGGGAGCAGCCACTACACTCCAGTCTGGTTGACAGAGTGAGACTCCAACTCAAAAAAAAAAAAAAGGGTGGGGCCATTGGGTGGATCACAAAAGAAGAGCCCTTGTGAATGGGATTAGTGCCCTTAAAAGGTGGGACCAGCCGGGCTAGGTCTGAAGGCCTCTTTGTCTGTTCACCATATGAGACCACAGAGGAACCATCTATGAGGAACAGGCCCTCACCAGGTACTCAGTCTGCTAGTGTCTTGATGTTGGACTTACAGCCTCCAAAACAGAGCAATTAATTCTGTAATTTACAAATTACCCCATTTGAAGTATTGTATCATAGCAGCATGAATGGCTAAGAGATATGGTAATTCTGTTTTTTTAACATTTTTGAGGATGTCTTCTCCATTTTGTTAGCTTGATCTCAATAATGTATTTCAAACATATTCTCTTTCTCCATCTGCACCACTGCCTCTTGCTATGGGATCTGCCAACCTCACTTCTAACCTCTTTTTTTGTACCTAAAACACAGATTTGATCATAGTACTCTCTTGCATAGATTTCTTAAGTAAGTTTCCATTGCTCACAGAATAAAATCATATCCTCACATGTCCTACAAAGGCTTTCATCTCACACATACATGTGTGCATGCACGTGTACACACACGTGCACACACCCCCCCCCCACCCCCACTCACGTACACTCCCTCTCTGCTGGGTGCTGTGCATCAGGTAACAGAGGAGGCTTTTTCCCTACTTACTCACCTCTAACACTCCCTGTCCCATTTCACCAAAAAGAAAAAGAAAGGAGAAAAATCCTACAGGAAAAAAATATATCCTGTGGGTCTGTGGAGATGAGGAGAGAACAGAATGTGTGTTGGTCTAGTTAACAAGTATTTCAACTCGGAGACTGACCTCAGGGTAACTGAGAGAGACAGTCCTGTTGGATGAACTCCAGCAACCACTGAGGACCACAAGAGGCTGTCTAGGAACTCAATGAAAGTCCTTAAGCAGATTTTGACAGGAATGAAAGTTACAGATACAGAACGAAGCTTGCAAATGGGATAGCGGAATTGCAGACAGCACAGGTTTGTCAACAGTAGGATTGTTGGAGGGACGCAGAGCAGCTCTTCATGTAGTGGACGCTGAGGGCCGGGGGTAAACTGAGGAAATGGATCCTTTAGGGTCACAGAGGGGAGTATTAAACTGAGGCCTGTAAACATGGGGGATGACCCTGACTAGAGGATCACAGTGGGGAGTTTTAAGCGGTGGCCTAGGGTGATTCCTCTCAGCATTTAGTTTTAAGCTAAACCTGGGGCTATTCCTCAGCTGGAATACCGTCTCAGCAGGGATGCCAGTGGGGCAAATGAGTGCAGTTCCATTATAAAGTTGTAATGAACTTTTTGTAAGGTTCTCAGGGTTTTTGTGTGTGTTTGTTTTTAACTTTAAAGTTATATACTTCATATAGACTTATTTCCTGGGGCTGTTATTCAATTTCTAGAGATGGACACACTATACCAGGGGTGCTTCTCAGAATCACTTGTAATTTCGTAAAGTGAATGAACAAAAGAGCCCAACCCCCCTACCTGGAGAGTAGGAGCTTCATCACATCAGATTCTAGTGGGTAACCATTGGTATAACCACTATGTGAATATAAAGTTAGGGTGTGTTTCCAGTAAGGCCCAAATTACAGTGCATTTGCCCCCTTGTGTCCTCCCTCCAGGGCTGTTCGCCTCACCTCATCCCTTTCTGCAGCCTCCCTGGCTAAATGTCTGGGGCCTGTGAGGTCACAGCTCTGCCTGCTCATGGGTGCCCCCACCACCTCCCTTCCCCCTCTGGATGTAAGGAAGCCAGGTCCTCAGCTCCCAGGTCCCTTTCATGTCCCATTGTACAGACAAGGCCATGACAGGACTCTGCCAGAGGCCTGCCCGTAAGGCAGGGAAGACTCAGAAGGTTACCAGGTGTATCCACTCTCCAGGACCCCAAGACCAGCAGGGGGATACGCCAATACTGTTTCCCTGCTCAGAATACAGGCAGTTACCAAGGACTTCCTTACCCCCTCCAGTCTACTTTCCAGATCTTAGGACAGCATCAGCCCTTGTCAGCCCAGAACAGTTGACAGAAACAACATCTCCTTGTCAGGGCTACGGCCTCGTCCTCTGCTCTCACCTGGACTGTCACATCAGGATGGAGGTGTCCTGCGGCATCCAGTTTTCAGACCAGGGCTATCCAGTCTGAAATGACGCACGGGTGGTCCAGGCTGAGCCATAGAAGCCAGGCCCAGTCCCTGTTTGAGTCAGGTTCGTGTTGCAGACCTAGCTTCTCAGGCTTCCCTGTCTCAAGAGCAGCCGCTCAGACAAGGACACACACATGGCCACCAACACAAGAGAAGCCCCGTGCTGAACAGAGAATCTCCCCAACCCCCACCGTCACCCAAAACACAGCTTGGCAGAGACTGGGGTGCTTCTCTACCTGTCCAGAGGCCTCAGGCCTCTAGCACTTCCCCAGAAACACTAGAATATTTCAGAGGACATGGTTTAAATGTGTTCATCCTGATTGTGCTCTTTTCCAGTCCTACAATGATGTACCCTAAAGGAGAGTCTAGGTCTCCTAAGATTCATATGAGACCGAAACTGTTTATGACTTTAAATGACCTAATAAGTTTTCAAAAAATGTAGAGTATTAAAAAGACTTTAATGACATTTAACAATTTAGTTGACTCTATTGTGATCCTGGTGTATTTAGGCATCTGCATTGTGCCAAGCTGCTGGTGTTATCAGAAGGCACACCCCAGGCACACTATTGCATGGACATTTCAAACCCATATCTGCCCACATGTTCTTAAAATATATATGCTGGAAGATCTATATACATTTTTAATTAACTTGGAAAAGAGCAATTTTATTCTGTTTGAACAGCTGCTAATATAAATCTCTGTGGGAAGAAAAACTGAGGAACATGGCGTTACACCAAGAATTAGAAACAAAGACATTGTCCCTCTCCTGAGCACTGTGTATCCAAGACTGAAAGATCAGTCCAAGACCTGTGATTAAGGAACATTTTCCGTGTAGCATATAATTACGGAGCCACACAAGAGGGCCATTACTCTGTTGAATGCTTCATGTTTGAGGTATTTTCATGTTCCAACTTTACATTAAAGTGTTTATTAAAACAGGAAAAAAACAGGAGCAGATATTGACACTGTCCATATTAGATCATTGCAAAATTATATATATAGCAAGTCCTAAACACTGAATGAGAAACCGTCTTCCCACACTTGCTTTAAATGGCCATGGCCCAGTATTTAGGGAGAGTGGTAGAAACATCCAGGAGCTCATGTGGAAGGTGAAGCAGCCTGCTTGGGGTGACTCATGGGCCAGGCTGGCACACTGCAGGTCCAGGATGGCCATGTTCACTCCTGTCCTGTGCTCTCTGGAAACCACTTCCTTAGCTGCCACCTTTCACTATTTTGGAGACATCAGACTTTGCTGATATCCTTTATTATAATAATATCCTTTATTATACACACTGGGAATTCTCTTTTAAATTTGTTCACTCTCATTAGCATTAGCAGATGTGAAAACTTACAGAGAGGTGAAGTGCTTGGTAAGAGATGTGTTAAAAGTTCAGTGTGCTGTTTTTTATTATGTTTCAAAAATGAATAAATACTGCACATGAAGGGAAACAACTGTACAGTTCCACCAGGGTGGGTTTGAGCTTGCGTCCTGATAGTGTTTATCTTCATGGCTCTGAGGACACTTGATAAAACAGCAGCCAAGCACCCGTCAAGAAGTGTGTGCCGGACTAACCAAAGTGTGGTTTGACTTTGGCCGAATGTTCCTTTCTCTGTCAGAGAAGCGTGACATGAGATTTTGTGATTATATTGTGATATTAGTGCTGACTTTCCCATAAACAGAACTTTTGATAGATTTGACTATAGGTCCTAGTAGCTGAGCTGAAATGCCTTACATGATTCTGGCTACGTCTGAAGGAGCAGGTTTTAAAGTCAAGTCTTGTGCCCCTGAGCAAATCTGATGGACGCTACCTTCCCAACTCCAGGAAAACACACATAGGCACAAAACTTTTACATGAAGTCTCAGACACCCCACCCACATTCACAACTTTTTTCTAAATAAGAGAAAAAAACAAATTGTAATACTTATAAATTGATTTTAGATATTTTCCATAGTTCAAAAATAAATCATAAAGAGGTATAAACTGAAAAGTCTTGTTCCCACAACCCACTTGCCTTGTATAGAAAGCCATTTTTACTCATTTCTAGCTTGTACTTTCAATATTTTGTTAGGCAAATGTAAACAATATGTTAGGCAAATACAAACAATATATGTATATTCATCTCTCCTCTTTTTTCTAACATAAAAGGTGGCATATTTTGCCCTTGGCTTTTATCACTTAACTCCATACCAATTCATAGAGACCTGCTGCATTCTTTTTACAGATGTGTAGTACTTCCTGAGTGCATGTAGCTTCGTTTATTAACGAGTGCGTTCACAGGGACTTTTGGGTTGGTTCCTGTCTGTTAACTATTGTAAACACTGCTGCAATGATACCCTGGCATAAATGTAATTTGCTTCATCTGTAAGACAGAATTCTGGAAGTAGAACTGGTGAGTTAAAGGGTAAGTGCACTTATGGAAAACCAGCTTGTAGAGAAGAGTCACCTGAATGGTCTGTATCATCAGTAACAACCACATCATAAAAATCACAGCAAAACATGCCATAGAGTGACACGTACTTGTCTGTCTATTTTTTAATTTCTATATGAGCTGTGATATTTGAACTATGTGAACCCCTTGAGTTTTCTAATTTCATCCTACTTAGGGGAAAAAATTGTCCTCTCTGAGTGGGTCACTCTTTAAAATCATTTATGTAAATTAAATCATGAGTCTCTTGACTGAGGAGTCAAGATTTTTTTTTTTTTTTTTTGAGTTGGAGTCTCACTCTGTTGCCCAGGCTGGAGTGCAGTGGCACACTCCGAGTCACCCCAGCCTCGACCTGCTGGGCTCAGGCGATCCATCCATCTCAGCATTCCAAGTAACTGGAAGTACAGGCGCATGCTACCACGCCCAGCCAATTTTTTGATTTATTGTTGAGATGAGGTCTCACCAAGTTGCCTGGGTAGGTCTCGAACCCGCAGGCTCAGGCAATCCACTCACCTCGGCCTCCCAAAGTGCTGGGATTACAGGCTGAGCCATTAAGCCTGGCCGGAGGCAAGATTCTGATGGACATTTTCCCATAGAACTTTGTACAAGAGCGTGCAGTAAGATACTTAATATACGTAATATCTCACCAAAATTATTGAATTTTTATTTTAGATTTGGTCAAGCGGTACAAATTAGGATTCTCCACATAAAAATAAATGGCAGTGATTTCCAAAGAACAAATAACTCTCCTTCTCTCAGCATGTGTATAAAAATAGCTTTTCCATACACAGTTGCTTATAATGCAGACTACGGCGTCACCTCTGAGAAATGCATTCATGAGATGGTGCTGTCTGTGGTTTTCCTAATGGACCCTAAAGTCTCCATATAATCTCTGTACTTTCTGAAGGATTCAGTTTCTCATCACAATTAGTTTTGAAAAATACGATTTAAAAAACCCTCCCAGATTGCCTGAGCCTAGGAGTTTTAGACCAGCCTGGGCAATGTAGCAATGCCTCATCTCCACAAAAAAAATTTTTAAGTTAGTCTGGTATGGTGGCTTGAGCCTGGGGTCCCAGCTACTAGGAGACTGAGGCAGGAGGATTGTTTGAGTCCAGGAATTTGAGACTGCAGTGAGCCCTGAGTATGCCACTGCACTCCAGCCTGGACAACAGAGTGAGACCCAACCCCCCCCCCCCCCCCCCCCCCCCCCCCCCCCCCCCCCCCCCCCCCCCCCCCCCTGACATTACGGGGGCGGGGGGGTT
>CAUYQG010199074.1:0-17439 GCA_963574415.1 Tarsius wallacei | reverse complement strand
AATGCATATTAAAACTACACTGAGATACCACCTAACTCCAGTCAGGATGACTATCATCAATAACTCAAAAAACAGCAGGTACTGGAGAGGATGCAGTGAAAAGGGAACACTTCTACACTGTTGGAAAACAGTGCAGCAATTTCTAAAAGATCTAAAAATTGACCTTCCATATGACCAGGCAATCCCCCTACTGGGAATATACCCGTAAGAACTCAAATCACTCTATAAAAAAGATACCTGCACACTATGTTTATTGTAGCATTGTTCACAGTAGCAAGAACATGGAACCAACCGTGCTGCCCATCAAAAGAGGGCTAGATAAAAAAAATGTGGTACATATACACAATGGAATACTACGCAGCCATAAAGAAGAACAAAATCATGAACTTCACAGCAACCTGCATGAACTTAGAGTCTATAATACTGAATGATCTTTCGCAGAAACAAAGAACTGAGTATTACCTATTCTCAGTCATAAGCGGACTTTGAACAATTATTGTAATACTATAAGAAAAGGATTGGCAGTATTGGGAATCTGCCTGGGGGACGGGGGGCACACCTCATCAACAAGAGTACCTGCATAATGAACATTTGTATCCCTAACCCTGAATTGTACCCCACATCTTTAAAATAAAAAAATTAAAAGTTTTTTTAAAAAAGAGGACCTTGGTAAAGTAACTATAACCGTCGACCACAGCCTGGCCAAGAGCCAGCTGATCCCCCTCTCCTGTCTGCACTCACTCTACTTGGTGCATGGTGGGAGGCACCTGCATAGATGGGGGTGAGAGGTGCCTACATAGACAAGGCGGGAGGTGCCTGCACGGACAGGGCGGGAGGCGCCAGCATAGATGGGGTGGGAGGCGCCCACGTAGACCAGGTCACACTCATTCCACCCCAGAGTCCTGCGGAAGCCCCACTACATGCCAGGGACACACCAGGACATGGGAGGCAGGCCGGCTGAGCAGACAACCAGGTCATGCAGGTCAGCAGGCTGCCATGTGGACGTTACCACACACACAGGGCCCAAGCCCTAGTGATGGGCCCAACTGTGATGGGTGCAGGATGTCTGCAAGGACATGGGTGGAGACAAGGGTGAGCCAGGGCAGGTTGGATAGGGGAGCTCTGCACCTCCCAGTCAGGGGCTCCCTGCAGGGCTGTGTCCTGCAACTGTTCCTCCCGTCCCTTTTGGTCACAAACTCCAATATGTTAGAAACAGCAATGTGCCTTCTGGGAAACTCACTTTCCTAGCTCCCTGGCAGTAGAGATAGCCATAAGCTATAAGAAGTTGCTGGGTGTGTAAAGGGGGGAGATTAGCTAGATGGAATGTAGATGTAATGGCTACAGCTGCAACAGCTGTTTTGTAACCATGAGGAAATGTGGGGGCTAGAGGACTATGAAGCAGAAAGACAGGAAAAGCCTGGCCCCCTGGTACTGGCAGTGGGAGCAAGGCAGAGGGCAATGGGCTAGCTCCAGGTCCAATGGATGTAAAAGAAACAAAAACGCTATCTGGTTAGGGTCTCTCTCGTAGGATTTCTGCCTCTTGCAGCTGAACCGAATCCTGAGTAACACAGCTGAAAGCCCTATAAAAAGTCAGCTTTTGTGTTAACATGATTGTGATTGCCCCCCTGCTCACCCCAAGCTCCTGCAGAGTTTATACTTTGCACTAAATAATTTACCCCGGGATTATATGTGTATTTATTATTTATTAGCTAGCTGCATGATAGAGCTCCCTGTCTCCCCATAGGCTCATGCGTCCCATGCAAGGAAATGAACATTGTCTTATACAAGCTGAGCTCTGGGCCAAGCCACGGCAGGCTACTCAATAGACACAGGCTGGATCATGAAGTGATACTACCACCCCTCCTCCCCCACCCTCCGCATCTGTCTCCTTGGTTACAGGAGCTGCTCTGGGCGGGTGTGTGTGTGTGTGTGTGTGTGTGTGTGTGTGTGTGTGTGAGTGACATACCCTGTGATCTGCCCATCCACCCTGTGGAGAAGGGATTATCTTCCACATGGTACAGATGAAGAAACTGAGGCTCAGAGCCCTCAAAGCACACCCCAGGACCACTCGGCAAGACAACAGCAGAAGTGAGGTTCCAGTCTGTGAGGGTGGGCTGACTCGCCAGGTTCACCACATCGCTACGGGCCACCTCGTCCCCGGGAGTTTGGGATACCCACGTCCCTTGGGTCACCAGTTTTGCTCTGGGTGCGCTTTTCATTTGTGGGTATGAAGGTGACTAGAGCTTTTATTTTATTATCTTACATTTGGTCTGAGACAGATACAAAGTTGAATTAATTGTCCACGTGTTGCCTTGCTGGCCAAAGGCAGTGTTGCTTCAAGGAGGAGCAAAAAATAAGATCAGCGTCACTAGACGTGCTCCAAGGACCCCGGAGAGCTAGGGGACGCGGCAGCATGGAGATGACTGCACATCTGTTGCCCACCCCCCACAGTCCGCAAGCCCTGCGCCCCTGGAAAGCATAGGATCCAGTGGAATTTGAGTTTCAGATAAAGAATGAGTTGGGGGCAACTGAAAAGAATTCTGGAGAGGAGCTGGGGTCGCCCCATGTAGCTGCCACTGCTCCTCTCAGCCAGGTTAGCCGAGGGTTCGAGTCTCACTGAGCGTCTGACTACAATCCCGCTGTCCACCTGGGAACCCACGCGGGTGCAGAACGAGCCAGGCATTTTTCTCTCACTTTTGCTCCAGCATAATCCACAGATGGGGCAACAGGAGCGGGCTGAGTTGTCCCGCCCTCACTCTCCCTGCCTGTCCCTCACCAGTCGCTGGAGGGACTCATGGCTCCTGCCCTGTCTACTTTACAGGCCTCAGCCGGGCCCTGTGGTGTGGAGGCTGGAGGGAAAGATTCTGTTTTGCTGTCTCTGTCTGTCCCGCTGTGCGTCTTGGGGCTCTGTCTGTAGTCCTTGCTCGCAGTATGTCTGCTCTTCCCGATGCCATTGCCACTCGCCTGAGGAATGTGCCGGGCTCAGTTATCTGCAGTTCCCCGCATGGCTTGGCTCTGACTCCAGGACATGTTCTTTTAATTATTATCATTATTAGTGGTTACATCCATTTCCAGAGTGCTGATGTTCTGCCAAATTTCAAATGCAGTAATGGCTCTTGGGGCAGAGGTCCAGACCCTTCTGCACTTCCTGGGACTGGCGATGTGGCCTTTCCACCTCATGGAGTGCTGAATTCAGGCCCTGCCTCCCTCGGGCACACCTGGGGCCTCAGGCAGCTTTACAAACAGGGAAGGGAGGTTATCGCTGGCCGGAGGAATCTGAGGCTGCAAGGGAAGGGCAACAAGATGGAAGAAATCCCTTACACGCTGGGAGACCAACAGGGCCCTGGCCTCCGGAGCGGGGCTTCCTCATTGGCATTGGGTGGGTTGAGGTCTGACCTCCTGTGTCCAGGCAGGCGTGGCGCTGTCTCACGGCTTCTGGCTGGCCAGTGCAGAATCCCTTATGCTGCCCCTGGCAGCCTTGCCCACTCCCCATGAGGGCCGCTAGCATTGCCTGAATGGGGCTGATCCACCCCCAGCTGCCTCCAGCCCCCGCCCCCAGGGTGAGTCCAGGGCGGCACACCCGCGCCTTGACATCTAGCAGACACCCCCACCAAGACAAGGTCCTCTCTCTCCCTGGAAGGGTCGGCAGCGTGGCCGTGTCAGCAGACTTTGGCAAAAGGAGACCAATATACAGGGAGACACCCCCAGACAGGGATTCGCAGAGGAGCTACATCAGAGCCCCAGCCCCAGGTTACTGGGTAGCACGCAGGGCTCCCAGCAAAATCTGAATTTCAGACAAGGCATGAGTGGGGGACATGTGTGTACTCAATTAATCCATTCCATGTGAAATCCACATTTCCCTGAGGTCCTGCTTTGTCTTGTTTTGTTTTTAAGTCTGGCAGTCTCATCCTAGGTCCATCTGCACCCGAAGCCAGCCACACCCTGGACGTCCCAGGAAGGAGTTGGTTTCTCACACTCGCAACTGAAGGGACTCTCACTCATGTGTCCTTCTCTGGAAATCTCTCTCTCCGTGAAGGAGCGAGAAAAGAAAAAACAACCCCAGGGTCCAGAAGCAGGAGCCCTGAAGGAGCAGGCAGCACAGGACTGCTGGGTTGGATTCCCAAAACTGGGGAGCACAGACCTCTCCAGAGGCTTCGGGAGAAATCCAGGTGGTTTTTAAGAAGAGGAAGAGGCTGGGAGGCATTCTTTATGCGGGACACCTAATTATCCCATGACAAGAATAAAGTCTAGCTTCCTGACAACTGCTATCTAGGCTATCTAGGCCAGAGTCTGGGGTGGCCAGTTGTTATCAATTAGAAGAATTTATATTGGAAGCCACTTTCTTCTTTCAAGTGTTCTGTGACCTCCCACAGCCCCAGGGCTCTCCCAGGCAAAGATGCACAGACCGCACGCAGGATGATGGGAAGCGTGCCCTGAAGGACCAGGCCTTCATTTCAGACACTGACTCTGCCGTTTATTAACATGAATGCAACTTGGAGCACTCATGATACTCCCCGAGCCTCAGTTTCCTCATCTGCAAAAGGGGCACAGTGGCATTGTCCTTTCCGGTTGCCCAAAGATTTTGTGCCTGGCCTACAACTACTCAATACGTCATGTTTATTGTTAAATGGAAGCTTCTCAAATCTGCCATAGGACCCTACAATGAGGGGTGGGGCTCTGGCAGCTTGGAAGGAGCTGGGCCAGTAACCTCCTGGAGGTCTGATACGTCGCCTGCAGAGTCACCAGACACTTGGTCCTCACTCTGCCTCACTGCAGAGTGGGAAGGCTGACCCAGTCTGCGAGCCTGATTCTGTTTGGGGCACAAGCTTTATGCCTTGGAAATTGAAGAAGACTTGAAGTTTCAGATTTTAGGAGATAACCTTGTTATGTCCATTGTCAACGACCTACTTAAAAACTGAAGCTCCCACCTACCCATTTCTCAGATGGGGAAAGGAGACAGGGGACAAGGGAGGGCTGAGCCCAGCAACAAACTAGTATCCCATCCCTCCCAGGTTTTCATTCCAGCACTTGAGGGGGAAACTCCACTTCTGCTGCCTCAGTTCAAAAGTGAATGTGTCCTCTCACGCAACTGGGGCTTGATGGCCCCAGCTGAGGAAACTGCAACCCAGGACTCCCGGGACAACAGCGGCTCTGCCCCCACACACCCAGTTCACCTCCCTGTGTTCTTGAGATGAGTGCCCTCTGGGCAGCCCCAGACTATCTCCCCACACCCCAAGAGAGAGAAGGCCTGGGGGAATGTTCTGACGGGCTTCCCCTGGTCACATGCTCAGCAGTCAGCCTGTCACTGTGTCCTAGAAGATGGAGCCAGGAGGTGAGCTCACTCCTGGGTTACATGTCTGCCCTTCTCTTGGGTGGGAAGGAGTCCCTGCCCATAAGAAATGTTCCAGGCAGGAAAGAGAGCTGCTCCCTGGTCCTCGAGGAAGAGCCATGGAGGCAGCAGGAACGTAGGATTGCCCACTCAGCCTGACTAGTCCATGCATTGGGGACGTCTATTTCTCGACACCCACAAGCCATCTTTTACTATGCAAGTGATACATGAATTCATGTCCTTGCCAAAAGAAAGTCTGACTTCGCAGGTAACTGACAACACTGTTCACACACCACACCCTTCCCTCCTCCGTTCTGTGGTCGCCTCTGCCATGCCAACTGTCTTCAGTCCTCCACATGTTTACATACATAAACCCACAGGCTTAGGAAATAAATATCCTCTGTTGGGGTTTGTATCCCTGTGTGTTTTAAATAGATTCAGACTATATACATTGCTCTGCAAATTACTTTATTTAATAAAAGAAAATACAATCAGGGTTGCTCCTTGTCACAAAGTGATTGTTTCTGAGTTTTTACTACTCGGAAAAAAAGGTGTAGCAATTAATATCCCAGTGTACAGTT
Source organism: Tarsius wallacei (assembly GCA_963574415.1). NCBI lineage: Eukaryota > Metazoa > Chordata > Mammalia > Primates > Tarsiidae > Tarsius > Tarsius wallacei. The sequence goes on along the minus strand of CAUYQG010199074.1, from coordinate 11,529 downwards.
CACAGCACACATAGGGTATTATTTTTGCTTATGACAGATATCAGGAAGGGAGATTTCTGGTTTATGTATCTATTAAATAAATTAAATTTATCACTTTAAAAATTTCGACAAAGAAAGCTCCAGACCCTGGTGGCTTTACTAATGAATTCTACCAAGCATTTAAAAAAGAAATTATACTACACCTATAATAATTCTTCCAGGAGCAGAAAAAGAGAGAAAACATCCCAACGGGTGCTTGCAAGGCACTAAAAACATAGCGAGTATATTACAACAAGGAAAACTATAAGCAATCTCTCTTCTAAACATAGATACAAGCCGAGTGCAGTGGTTCGCAACGGTATTCCCAGCATTTTGAGAGACCAAGGTGCGAGGATTGCTTGAGGCCAAGAGTTTGAGACCAGCCTGGGCAACATAGCAAGACTTTGTCTCTACAAAACATCAATAAATTAGCTGGACATGGTGGTGTGTGCTTATAGTCCCCAGCCACTTGGGAGGCTGAGGCAGGAGACTTGCCTGAGCCCAGTGGGTTGAGGTTGCGGTGAACCGTGATTGTACACTGCACTACAGCCTGGGCAACAGGGTGAGACTCCTGACTCAAAGTAAACAGACAGACATAGATATCAAAAAAAGCAAACTGGATTGAACAATATATTGAAAGAAAACATATAGCAACCAAATTAGATTGACACCAGGAAGGCAGGTTGATCTAACATTTGAAAATCAATGAATGCACTTCAATCTTCTACTGCAATAAAGGAGAAAGGCATGGCTTTATCTTTAAAAAATGCAGCTAAAAGGATTTAATAAAATTAAGCAAACATGTACAATATAAAAATCCTTAGTAAACTAGAAAAGAAAAGGGAAATATCCGTAATCAGATAAAAGATATCTATAAGGAAAGAAAAGGACAGTCTCAACCCAGGCATCTCAGATGATGGTGAAACACTGAAATTATCCCCTAGCTTGGGAGCAACAGGATGCCAGCTGGGACCCTGCTACTCGAATCCTCACCAGCTCTACACAAATAACAAACAACCATGAAGATTTGAAAGCAAGAAATAAAGCCCCAGCTTTCTGCAGACGACAGACTCGTGTAGTCAGGAAATATGAGAGGAGAAAATCTGATGAAATATGCAAGAACTCTACATAGAAAACACCAGAGAGTTGTTGAGTTAGACAGATCGCACACACTCCATGGTGCCAGTGGACCACATGCAAAGACGTGCACCAGTGAGACAGAGAGTCCTGGGTGAGAGCCCCACACGGCGCCTGGCTGATGGTGACTGTTGAGAGGGGTACCTTTGCTATCTGCTGCTGTGTGACAAAGCACCCCAAAACTCAGTGGCTTAGATCAATGAGACATCACTCTCATTTTCTGTGACTTGACTTCCCTGGGCAGGGCTGCAGCCCTAGGGGTCGCCGGGCTGGAAGATTCAATATGGCCACTCTCACACAGGGCATGGGATGCCCAGCGGGCCATTGGTGGGAGCCCATCCTCAGTTCTCCTCTCCAGGACTCAGTTTGCTTTTGAGAAGGGGCATTCCAAGTCCCTGGCAGCAGCTACTTCAGACGTCAAAAGCCCCAGGAGTGAAGACACCTGGCATCACTTATGTGTTTTTCTGCTGGTCAAAGCAAGTCATAAATTTATGCTCTTTCCTGCATGTATATTATACATCAATAAGAGTTGATTTTAAAATTTAAATATTCTGGGCATGGTGGCTCACACCTGTAATGCCAGCACTTTGGGAGGCCAAGGCACCAGTATCGCTTGAGCCCAGAAGTCCAAGGACATCCTGGGCAACATAGCGAGACCTCATATCTACAAAAAATTAGCCAGGCGTGATGACGTTCACCTGTAGTCCCAGCTGTTCAGGAGGCTGAGGTTGAAGGATCGCCTGAGCCCAGGAAGTTGAGGCTGTGGTGAGCTGTGATTGTGCCACTGCACTCCAGTCTGGCAACAGAGTGCAACTGTGACTCAAATAAATAAATAAATAAATAAATAAATAAATATCAAAAAGTTTGGGCAGTCAAGTTTACCAGTCTTTCATTTCTTTGCCGTTTTGTGTCTTTAGACTTTCCTACCCATGAAAGTAAAAACATGCTCTCATTTTTTTTCATGGATTAGTTTTAGGATTCTTGAAATAACATTCAGCTATTTATTTGAAAACTATTTTTGTAAGTACTGTGATTTGGAGTCTCTTTTTTCCAAATAGATAAATGGTTGTCCCAACACCATTTGTTAAATGACCCATAATTTCCCTTACTAACTTGAGTGAGTCTGGACTTCTGGTTCCTTACAATCAGATGGCATCTGCATGGCGCTGCCTCAAATCATTTCATTCTGTGTTTTGAAATGTTGCTGGGCCAGTTTCCCCTCTTAGTTCTTTCTCTGGCAAGTTAAAGTCACCTTGTTATGGTTTTTGGTTTTACTGATCTTAAACTTTTTTTTTTTTTTTTAAGTCGGAGTCTCACTCTGCCCCCCAGGCTGAAGTGCAGTGGCACGCTCACAGCCTCCGCAGCCTCGACCTGCTGGGCTCCGGCGATCCTTCCGCCTCCGCCTTCCAAGTAACTGGAACCACAGGCATGTGCCACCATGCCTGGCTAATTTTTTGATTTATTGTAGAGATGAGGTCTTGCCAAGTTGCCCAGGCTGGTCTCAAACCAGTGGGCTCAGGCAGTACTCTCGGCTCTGCCTCCCAAAATGATTACAGTCTTGAGCCACCACACCGGGCTGATGTTAAACTTTTCTTCAGCAAGGGGCCTGTCATTTACATAGACTCTGCATAGAGGGAATGACTCTGGTAAAGTATCTTCAGATCCGGTGATCTTATTTCTTTTTTCGCCGGCAGTGCATTTATTATGCACCTCATGTTTGCAAATGGAAACATACAGAGGGGCTGCCTGAATTGCCAGTGGTCCTACAGATAGGACTTGGGACTCTGGGCCAGAGGGGCAGTTCATGTTCCTGGTGGCTCCACCCTTGCCATCCACCCGCATGGTCAAGGCAGCTGAGCTGTTTCCCCATGAGACACTCAGGGTACCACCGTGGCCCTGTGTTGGTAAATGGTGCTTCACATGCATTCTGCTGTTCTCCAGGTAGGAGCACCCTCACGGAGAAGGAGGACCCTACAACCACATCGACATTCTGTGCTGCTCCACAGGAACCGTGCGATTCTGCGAGATAAAATGTGGAGCTCGCCCCGCTTAGCTGCCCCCAAGAGCCCCGGAATGTGTGGTGCCCTTCTGCGATGCTTTTCCGTCTGTTTGGAAGGCAGCGGGTAGAACGGGCGCATGTTGACATCTCAGGTTCCTGAGCCTGCACAGAGAGCAGCTCGACCGTTTAAAATCTGTCTGGTAGGAAACACAAGGAGAAACCCCGGGTGACTGGCAGAGCAGATTGGGTCCTGCCTGCCAGTACTCCTCTCATTTGCAAACATATCAGTGAGAAGCACCAGGCATCCTGGGTCTCGCTCACCCAACCCCCTTACTCTACCCTGAGAGACTACTATCTTAAAACATGAATGGGGACCCTTGGCTGGAATTTATACTGCATTCAAATGAAGAAAATAAAACTTGACTTAGTAAATGGCCATTTCATAGGACACCACCTTCCCAATTGTAACAAAACAGGACATTATTGGCCTAGTCTTTGCTATTATTATTATCAAATATTACTATTTAAGGCCAACAAAAAGAGTTCAGCCCAGGGTAGGTCCCTGTGAGAGTGGCTAAGAGTGAGAACGAGCTCCATGCTGGGCCTTCGGTGCTCAGAGAATTGTTTAAAGTAACTTCTAGAACATATTCTCTGGAAACGATTGACTCTAAATCAACACTGAAAGAGTTGAAGTTTAGCTGTGATGGGGCGCTAAGACCCAGACGTTCCAGGCTCTCAGCATCCCTCCTGACTCTGGACCGGCCAGCCAGACACCACCGGGCTGCCGGAACCCTCCGGAAGGGCCAGCAGCAGGAAGAGCAGGAGCCCGTGGGATGGAGACAAGGAGGCAGAAACAGGTCCTCTTTCTCCCCTTTCCTACCTCTTCCTCGCAGAAAAAAAGACGCCATTCCAAAAATGCCCCTCTTAAATCAGGCCATGAAGCTCATGCGCTCATCAATCATAACCTACCCATGGCCCAGGCTCTAAGGGCTCTGGAGACAGGGCAGGACCGAAGTTGACCCACAGAAGACAGTTGCAGGAGGCCAGCCTCAGGAGACCAGGAGTTGCGAATACAGCCTGTCCTCGTCCTCCACACCAGCTGTCCCTGCTCAGAGGCTTCCTCCACCCAGTCACTCCTTTTAGAGCGTGCTGCATATGGACCTGAAGATATTGCCCTTCTCGAAGGCCTGGAGAGCCAGGCAACTTGGTGGCCTCCACCCACCCTGGGCAGCCTGGCCCCTTCTGAAACTGGGGACCCATAACCACTACTTTCCCCGTGATGAGGAACAGGCGAGGATGTTGCCTGTCCACCCCCCATGCAGCAGTGTCCTGGGCCTCCTGGCGCATGCAGTAAACAGTGAAAGGAGCTAAAGCACTCAAATGGAACAGAAGAAATGACAATGTCTTTGTTCACAAGTGACATGACTGTCTATGTGGAAAATCTGGGAGAAATGACCAAAAAAAAAGTCGAAAACTAAAAAGCCCTTATGGCAAGGTTGCAGACAACAAGGTTAATATTAAAAAGTCAATCGCTTTCCTGCATACCAACAATGAACAGGGGGTATTTGAAATGAAAAACACAACACCATTGATATTAGTGATCAGAAAAATGGAATACCTTAAGCACAGAGCTAACAAGATGCAGAAAAGATTTACGTGAGGAAAATTACAAACCTTCGATGAAAGAAATCACAGAACTAAATAAACAGAAAGGTGTTAAAGGCTCCTGGAGAGGAAGACTCAATGTTGCCAAGATGTCAAGTTTCCTCACAACCTGATCTGTAGATTTGATGCAGCCCCAATACAACCTGCAGCAAGCTGTTTTTGTGGCTATAGACACACTGACTCTAGAGTTTACAGAAAGAGGCAAAGACCCAGGACCACCACACGATATTGAAGAAGGAGAGCAAAGCTGGAGGGCTGGCACAACCCACTCAAGACTGACTGCAGAGCCACAGCTGACTATAAAGGCAGGGTGGGCAGAAGGATATACAGACAGACCCACGGAGCAGAAACAAGAGCCGGAAACAGGCCCACATCAGTGGAGTCAGCTTGTCCTTGACAGAGGAGTATAGGCCACTCGATGAAGCACCGTGTTGTCAACAATGGTGCCAAACAATGGCTGCCCTGTGAAATAATAAAGCCAGACACAGACCTCACAGTCTCCACAAACATGAATGCAGAACAGATCATAGAACAAATTGTAAAATGCAAAGTTACAAGGCTCCTAGAAGATAAGGTAGGTGAAAACCTAGACAACCCTGGGCTTGGTAATGACTTTCTAGATGCATCAAGAAGTGATTCGTGAAAGAAATAATTGATAAACTGGACTTCATTAGGATTAAAAACCTCTGCTCTGACCGAGTGTGGTGACTCATGTCTGTCATCCCAGCACTTTGGGAAACTTTCTAAACCAACTGAGAAACTTGGCGAGACCTTGTCTCTGCAATAAGTCAGAAAATTAGCTGGGCATGGTGGCATGTGCCTGTGGTTCCATCTACTTGGAACACTGAAGTGGAAGGATCGCCTGAACCCAGCAGGTCGAGGCTGCGGTGGCCGGGAGCGTGCCACTGCACTCCAGCCTGGGCAACAGAATGAGACTCCGACTCAAAAAATAAACTTCTGCTCTGTGAAGGGCATTATAAAGAAAATGAAAAGACAGGTCACAGGCTGGGAAATAATATTTGCGAGACATAAATCTGATGAAGAACAGTTGTTTACAATATACGAAGAATCTTAAAACTCAACAATAAGAAAACAAAGAACTTGGTTAAAAAATGGGCCAAAGACCTTCACAGACACTTCACCAGCGGAGACACACAGATGGCAAATCAGCATATGAAAAGATGTTCAACATCATGTGTCATGGGGAAATGCAAATTAAAACAACAGTAAGGCATCACTATGAACCTACTAGAACGGCTGAAACCCACAGCACAGGCTGGCGAGAGGGGAACAACAGGAACTCTCCTGTCCTGCTAGCGGGAATTCAAAAGGGTGCAACCACTATGGAAGATAGCCTGATGAGTTTTCTACAAAACCAAGCACACGCTCACCTTGGAAGTCAGCAATTCCACCCTTGGTGTTAACCCAAAGGAGCCTAATGTTCAAGTCCACACAGAAGTCTGCAATGGGGATGTCTCTGTCAGTTGTCTGGATAGTTGCCAAGAACTGGAAGCCACCCAAGTGTCCTTCAGTGGATGACTAGACAAACAGTGGAACACCCAGGCCGTGGAATATCACTCAGCACGAGCCAGAAATGAGCTTCTGAGTCTCGGAAAGACACAAAGGAAACGCAAATGCGTATTGCTAAGGGAAATAAGCCAGACTAAAGAAGCTATGTGATTCCAACTACACGACATTCTGCAAAAAGAAAAAGTGCGAAGACAGTCAAAATGATTGCTAGGGGCTGCGGGGCTGATCACTGAACACTTTCAGGACAGTGCGCGCACTCTGTGTAAACTAAGGTGATGAGCACGTGTCATCCTACATTCACCAAAGTCAGGACTGCAACCAGCAAGAGTGAACCTGATGTCAACTTGGGATGATGATGTGTCCGTGCAGTGCTATCAACAGTGCAAAGGCAACACCCTGGTGAGGGGGGGATGTGGAGAGCAGAGGCAGGGTGCATGGGCAGGACAAGGGAACACGGGAAGTCTCTGTTCCTTCTGTTAAGTTTTGCTGTGAACTGAAAACAGCTCAAGAAGAAAAGTAAAGTCTTTTCAACACCAGCATCTGTCCTTCGTTGAGGGCCGGCTCTGTGCCGGCTACCCAGGATGGGACCTAGTTAGCTCTGTGAGTACCTCGCATGACATGAGATCCCATGTGTTTCAGGTTGGGGACTGAGGTTCACCGTCCTCCCAGGAAGCCCCTCTCTCTATGTCACCATGTTGCTCCACTCCCTTTGCTGCAACCTGGCAGATCACACACATTTGGGGTACTTTTCCTCTCCTTCCCAGTGTAGGGAGCCCGGGTCCTGCAAGGCTATGCCCCAAGTGGAGGTCTCTCCCCCAGGAGAAGCAAGGCTGCCAAAGGCAAGACCCGTGCAGGGACAACAGGAGGCCAAGACAGAACCCTTGGTGTCTCTGTCTGATCCTAGCTGCAGCTTCTCCCCTGGTTCTCATGGGAGCCATCAGGACTTTTGCCTCTTGCTCTTGGATGAACAACCATGCCCTGCCCTAGACCATCTGGACACAGCTCATGTGCAGGTGAGGAGCAGGATGGGAATGTCAACCCTGCTGGATGTCTGTGCTGTGGCATCAAGCCCACCGCTGCGGTGCCAAGACCCCCGCCCCCATGGGTGCCCGCAGCTCCTTCTCCCCCAACCCCACAGGCTGCGCCCCAGCAAACCACACATGAGCCATAGTGAGTCTACACTCGCAGTTGCCCTCAGCACACTCCACAGGGATTCAGTGAGTCCTCCACCAGGCGCATGGGATGCTGGATTCATGAATTCATGGCAGCCAAGGAACCCGACCCTGCCACCTGAAGGTGGCTGCACCTCCCACCCGCCCCAGTTGGGGTGGCCCATCCCACTGTCCCCACCACTTCCCAAAGCTGCTCCCTGTGCCCTCCGCAAGTGCCCAGGGATTGGTCTAGGTCTACTTCTGTCCCCACTCCCTGTGCTATCAATCTCGCCTCTCACACTGCCAGATCAGTCATGCCAGCCAAGAGACTCAGAGCCTCTAACCACTGCAGACTCCTCACTACAGACTCCCCACTCAGCCACCCCCAGGACCTCAGGCCCAGTGGGGGCAAGGGCCCCCCTACTGGCGTTGGACCTGTGGCATGAGACATCCTGTTATGGAAACTGAAGACACTTCTAAGCAACCTCCTACTTACTCTTGAACAGCCAGGGAGTCCATTTATCAGTTCTACAGCGGGTCTTTTTTTTTTTTTTTTGAGTTGGAGTCCTTCTGTCACCCTGGCTGGAGAGCAGTGGCAGGATCACAGCACCGCAGTCTTGACCTGCTGGGCTCAGGTGATCCTTCTGCCTCAGCCTCCCAAGTAACTGGAACTACAGGTGCGTGCCACCACGCTCAGCATTTTTGGATTTATTGGAGAGATGGGGTCTCGCCAAGTTTCTGGGCAGGTCTCGAAATCCTGGGTTCCTCTCACCTCCACCTCCCAAAATACTCAAAATGCTGCTATTACAGGAGTGAGCCTGCACACCTGACCTACTCAACCACTTTCTAAAACCCTCCACCACTTCCCTAAAAAACAATCTGCATCATCTCTCACCTCAGTCACTGTCTCTCCACCAACTCTCACCTGATTTATGGCCTCTCTGTCTCTCCCCGGGTTACTGTCTCTCCATCTCTCACCTGAGCTATTGTCTCCTCAACATGTCTCTCCATCTCTCACCTGAGTTGCCGTCTCTCCCTCAGTCACCTGTGTCTCTTGTTCTCACATCCTTCTTATGGGTTGACACACATGGGCAGTTGGCACTTGGACGCCTCTGTAGGGCACTGAGGGTTCACAGGACATTGCCTGAGAGGAACTTCAGTTTTTCTGGTGATTGAGGTGGAAATGTCCTGTCATCACTGGAGCCCTCCCAGAGTTCTGATCCAAATCCAACCCCGCAGTCTGATCCTTTTGCTGTGAAGGGGACATTTTCACAGGGAGCATGAAATGAATGTTGATCCTCACTGTGCCTGACATTTCTGCGCCCTCCAGTCTCTGAAATCCCCAGCACAGCCTGGCTCCATCTCCCAGTGTTGGGACAAGTGTGGGTTTTCTGGCCAAACATCTCTTTCTAAACAATGGCCTCAATTCATCTGGAGAGCGTGACATTCAACCTACAGATTCAGCCTTTTTTTACTCCACTGTGTACTTGGACATGGATTTGACCTTGTGCAACTTCCTGGCGATAGCATACTATTATCCGAGTAAGGGCCATTTAACTCCAGACCCGGCCCTGCCCGTAGCCACAACACAGTCAGCCCTCTCCGTGCCCAGGAAGGCGCCCTGAACTTGTCGTGCCCTTGGCAATGGGGTTTAATTACCCCATTCTCCACAGCACTTCCTGGTCAGTCTGCAGCAGGCAGGGGCTGCCACCTCTCAGGGCACAGCTAGAGCTCTGGATCTCATGTGAGTCGATGCCAAGGACATGTTCAGGGTGCCAGGACCTCCCTGTAGTCTGGGTGGAACCCAGACCTTGTGGTACCTATAAAAGCATTGCAAGCATCACTCCTGGGCCTGCTGCAAAGTGTCCTTTAGATGCCTGAATGGGACTTCTGACTCCAGCAGGTGCAAGAGGTCAGTGCAGGGGTAAAACTCTCCAAAATTGCTCCCCACAGACTCGGCTACAGCCAGCCCGGCCTCCACCAAGAGATGAAGTGTCACTATGTTGCCCAGACTGGTCTTGCACTCCTGGGTTCAAATGATCCTCCTACTTTGACCTCTCAAAGAACTGGGATTGCAGACTTGAGCCACTGCGCCTGGTGTGGGCTTTTCATTGACTCTAAAGGACTGACACTTGTGGTTTATGTGCTACTAAGTACTCATATGTGGGCACTGGGTGTCACAGACATGGAGGATTCATGCCTGAAAGTAGAAACATCCTTACCTGTAGTCTCCCTCATTGCCCTCTTAGAAAGGCCTGTGGTCTAAGAGCCACCACACATTTCACAGAGTGACCCAATCACAGCCTTTTCCAGTCAAAGAACAACCATTCTAGAAGAGCTCATTGAAGGCAAAATGGGGGAAAAAACACCTCACCATGGTATTCCTCCTGGGGAGAGTGACCTTCTACAACTTCTGCAATGAATTTTTTAAAATGCATATTTCTGGGCATCACGTACACTGCTACCATGAGGTGACAGCAGCATGAGCAGTGACGTGGATTCTGCAGTCCCTCAGGTAACGCCACTTCACGTTCAAAAACAGAGAAAATGGACCGTCTGACCAACACACCTACAGAGCTCTCAATCACTGGCATAGTCAAGGACTCCCACTCACCTGCACACCCACAGGACTCCAACACTGCCCTCGGTATGCGTCTGTCATTCTTCCACTTTTGCCTCTGTCATTCTTCCATTTTTGCGACAACTGAGCAATGCCAATTTTGTTTTACACACTCTGCAACTGAGCACCTGAGTCTGAGAGAGATCAAGTGACAGGCAAGGTCAGGTAAACTCTGGACAGACATCATCACTAGACTTTTTTTCTTCTCGGGAGCCCTTTGGAGTTCTCTGAAATCCGTCTAGTGACTCTGAAATGAAATTCCAAGTGGAAGCAGAGCTGGCCCCAGTTGAGACTGGCTAGAAATAACAAGGAGGCCACTGGCCTCCCGGGCAGGGTGAAGGGAGTCACTTCTCCTTCCTGACCCCTACGTGTGCTCTCCACTCCAGGGATTCCAATCTATTCCCAGAGCACCCATGGTTGAGCCTGCACCCACCCGGCCCACTGCCCCCACCTGAGGGCTAGCCCAACCCAGCCCTCCCATGGCCATCAGCTCAGGCCAGAGGTGCAAGTCCTCGTGTGGACACTGCTGCTGCACAACCTCCACCCAGAGAGGCCGAGGGAGAGGGGGGCATGGCCCACACTCAGGCATCACAGTGGGAGGGTACCACCGGACCTGGTGATGACTTGGGCAAGGACAGCAGGAGCTGGCACAGGACCCCAGGGCTCGCGACAGAGAGTGGCCAACCGTGCCCCTCCCAAGTAGGCCCACCCAAGAGGATTCACGCCATGGAGACCCCCTATTCCCTTAACATGCCTGGCTCACCAGCCACCCACTCCAGCTCCTGCCGGTCGAGGTCACTGGGTACAGGCAGACAGGCCTTCTCTGCAGGCATCAGCTAGGGTTGCTGAGGGACATGGTGTCCTCCAGCCCCATGTGGGGTGCCCCAGCCACAGGCCTGTCCAGGCTTCTCAGTTTAGCAAATGGACTGTCCAGGACCGTGACCCTCCTGGGTCCCTATCCAGCCCCCACGTCCTCCCCAGGTGTCCAGGTGCTCTGTGAGCTGTCTTCTCCCTCTGCTGTCCCTGGACCTAGCCAGGTTCCCCTCAGTCCATCCTCCCCCAGGCCCCAAAACACTCCCTTTGGTGGCAGGGTGCAAGTCGCGGGTGCCAGCCTCACCTCCTCTCAGCCTCCCTCTGGGTCCAGAGCATAGCCCCTCACACCCCCCCATGTCCCTGGCTGGCTAGTTTCCATTCTCCATGTGTGACTCACTGGTCATCTCCTCTGGGGGCTGCATGAAGTGTCCCCCTTCTGGGCTCTGGAACATTCCTTGCCATGTGATATTGCCAGGGCAAGTCTGTGCACTTGTCTTCCCTGTGGGACTAGAAAATCCTCTGAATTGAGGACCAGGTGGTTCTCATCTTTGTTTATTAGGACACCAGGCCTGTGCCTAGAAGACTGACCATGTATT
>CAUYQG010199064.1:0-39052 GCA_963574415.1 Tarsius wallacei | reverse complement strand
ATCTCTACAATAAATCAAAAAATTAGCCAGGCGTGGTAGCGCACGCCTGTAGTTCCAGCTACTTGGAAGGCTGAGGCGGAAGGATCGCCAGAGCCCAGCAGGTCAAGGCTGCGGTGGCTGGGAGCGGCCACTGCACTCCAGTCTGGGCGACAGAGTGAGACTCCGACTCAAAAAAAAAAAAAAAAGAAAAGAAAAGAAACCAGGACGGTTAGGGCTGCCAGCACCTGACCAGAGACTCTTCCACTTGTCACCTTGCCTTCTCATCCCTCCTGCCTTGTGTGGGTGGGAAATTCCTTTCTGCCTTGCAGCAGATAATTGTTTCAGTATATTCCAGAGGAGGGAAATTTCCAGAATAGGAAAGGTATCTAGAAAAGAAACTAGCACACGGTTTAAGAGCTGCATCGTGCAATCCTGCAGGTCCAAGTTCAAGTTGAGCTTCCATCATTCATTGGTTGAGTGACCTTGAACAGGTGATATTGCTGGTTTGAATCTCAATTTCCCCTTCTGTAAAAGGAGAGCATAATTTCTATCTCTCAGGGCTATTGTGTGGAGTAGATGAGATGACACTCAAAAACATTTGACTCTGTGTCTACCTTTGGTAAATGCTTAAGGTTCAGAAGTTGCTGTTTACCAAGGAATCAGACTTTGGGATCCCTACAGGATGGATTGGAGATCTTCGTAGGCTAGAAAATCTCTTAGGTGAACAACAAACATTGTCTGTTCTTTTGTTTTTGTGGGACTTTGTTGTTGTCTTCTAAAATGAATTTGGTTTAAAGGGTAACATAACTCATAGCACCAAGGCTGATAATGGTCATTCCAGAGTCAGCAAATTGGGGCTCCAGGCCCAGACCTGCCAGTGACTTTCAGGGTAACCATTTCTTGTACCACGTTGCAACCCCTCAATGTATAATTCTAAGCTGGCCTGGAACTCAATGATGCTTGTGTGTTTTAAGCATTTGGTATGTGCTGGGCACCATTTTAAGCATTTTTCTTTTGGCAGTGCACTTAATCCTCATAATCCTACATGTTGGTTACTTTTATTAGACTGTTTTACGAATGAGAAGCAGTGCTAAGCACTCGTGGCCCCTGTTGCCCCAGGGGGTGGGGCCCATCAGCATTTCCCTGCTTTTCCAGTGCCTCCTTGGTTTGGGAGTTCTCTTACGCTGGTGCTAGGCAGAGAGTTACTCAGTCAATTTCTCTAACTCCAGCCCCACGAGGTAGTTAGGAGAGGCCTCTTGTCACCTTTTCATATTAAGGCCCCTTGATTTATAGCAGCAGAAATTCAGGGTGTGCATCATTCTCTGCACCCCTAGAGCAGGAGGCTTTCTGTCATTTCTCTTTCCTGTGTGACAGCTCCATCTCCCTGTACCCTGGGGCCCAGTGGAATGGGTGACACTGCCCTGGATGAAGCCCCTGGGAGAACTGGTGACCACCATGTGCCTAGGTATATACCTGGTCTGTTGTTCCTACTTGAGTCTGAGAACGTGGGCATCAACGGCTAGGTGGCAGAATGGCACTTCACTTCCTGCACATGGTTAGGGGGGTTCCTGCCCACCCACTACTTTGCCACTGTGCTGCATCTGGCCATGGACGTGTTTCCCTGCTGTTTTAAAGACTGTCTTTTTGCAAATGGAAAAGCAGCGTGGCTGAGTGGAAAGTACATGGCTTTGGAGCTAGATAAGTCTGAGTTTAAATCCTGGCTGAATCAGGGACTAGCTGGGTGATCCTGGGCATTTTGTTATTCTCTCCAAGAATCAGGTTTCTTCTTTACAGATGAAGCAGATGACCTTTACCTTGTAGTGTCCTTGTAAGAAGCAGAGCTAATGCATGGAGAGTGTCTATATGCCTTACAGCAAATAGCAGCTAGTACTGTTCCTATGTGCCTGGCATGGGTGAGTCTATCAGGCCCATGTGGAAAGGGACGCACTGGAACACTAGGAGACCAGTCAGTGCCCACTTCATCTCTGGGGCCCTCTCTTGGTAGCCTGGACCACCCCATCTTCCTGCCTACCACTGTCCTTCACACACTGTTTGCTCTAAATTGAACTCAAACAGAACTGTCCCACTCCTATGTCTTTGCTCATGATTAAGAGCATGTGCTATACCGTTGATTCCTCAAAATGTGATCTCGAGATTACCAGCATCAGCATCACCAAGGAAGTTGTTAGAAATGCAGTTTCTCAGCCACCCCAGATCTAGTAAATCAGAACTCTAGGGGCGGGGCCCAGCATTCTGTGTTTTTTAAATTAATTTTTTATTTATAATTGAGACATAATACATATCTATAAGGTACAGTGTGAGTTTCAATGTGTGTATGTATATTGTATAATGATCAAATCAGGGTAATTACATACCCATCACTTTAAACATTTATCATTTCTTTGTGATGATGACATTCAGAATCTTCTGGCTATCTTGAAATATACACCGCATTGTTCTTTGCTGCCATCACCCTACTGTGTACGCAATCTGTGTTTTAACAGGCCTTCCACGTCATTCTCATGCTACTGAAGTTTGAGAACACTATTCTGTTCCATGGCAGTAGGGGAGCTTGAATCCTCTACTGGGACCTTGGACAACTCCCTGAACTTTTCTGAGCTTTAAAACAGGCATAGTAATAGTACTTGCTTTATGGAGTTGTTATGAGAAGTAAGTGATAGGGTAATTTATGAAAAGTGCTTCACTTAGTGCCTAAAATGTGGTCAATATTCAATAAAAAGTAAATATTGGCCGGGCGTGGTAGCTCATGCCTTTAATCCCAGCACTTTGGGAGGCTAAGGCAGCCAGATTGCTTGAGTCCAGAAGTTCAAGACCAGCCTGGGAAACAGCAAAACCTCATCTCTACAAAAAATTAGCCAGGTGTAGTAGCACGTCCCTGTAATCCAATTTCTTGGGATGTTGAGGTGGAAGGATCGCCTGAGTCCAGGAGGTCGAGGTTGCCATGATTGTCATGATCATGCTACTGTACTCTAGCCTTAGCAACATAGTGAAACCCAAATTCAAAAAAAAAGAATAGATATTATTTTTGCCATTATCCTTATTATTCTGTAATTAGGTTCCCATCCCTGCTCCTTCCTCCCATTTTTGAGTGAAATAATCCCCAGTGCTAAGTTTCCCCTACTAAAATGCCTCTTCCCAAAAACCTGTCCTGATCTCTTTACTTGGAGCCCATGTGGCTTGTCCCTTGAGCTGTAGTCCCTTGTATCTGTCTCAGCACCAGTGCCCAGGTCCTGCCTGCCTCTATGTGCCCTGTGGCATTCAATTCCAGTTCCTGGGTTCTGAGCAGCTGCTTGGGCACTGTATGATAAACATTGATCTGAAATGCCATTTCCCAAGACCAGGTCCTTCCTCACCGCAGGGTCATTAGCCATGCTTGCTCCCAGATTTGAAATCATCTGCAGCCTTCTGTGTTATTCATGATCTTGTTTTCCTTCCTTTTTTTGAGTTAGAGTCTTACTCTGTCACCCAGGCTAGAGTACAGTGGCATGATCACAGATACTGCAGCCTCAACCTGCTGGGCTTAGTCAATCCTTCCATTTCATCCTTCCAAGCAGCTAGGATTACAGGTGCATGCCATCATGACCAACTGATTTTTTTGATTTATTGTAGAAATGAGGTCTCACTGTGTTACCTAGGCTGGTCTTGAACTCCTGGGCTCAGGCAGTCCTCTCACCTTGGCCTCCCAAAGTGCTGAGATTACAGGTGTGGGTCACCATGCCCAGCCTGTATGTTCATGGTCTTAAGGACAAACTTCTTCAGAAGAACTCATGATGAATTATCTGGAGATTTGATCCTTTTTTTTTTTTTTTTTTTGAGTAAGAGTCACTGTGTCACCCAGGCTAGAGTGCAGCGGCACACTCACAGTCACCCCAGTGTCGACCTGCTGGGCTCCGGTGATCCTTCCGCCTCAGCCTTCCAAGTAGCCGGAACTACAGGCGCGCACTACCACGCCTGGCTAGTTTTTGATTGATTGTAGAGACGAGGTCTCGCCAAGTTGCCCGGGCAGGTCTCGAACCCGCGGGCTCAGGCAATCCACTTGCCTCGGCCTCCCAAATTGCTGGGATTACAGTCTGAGCCACCGAGCCCGGCCTGAGATTTGATTCTTAACCACACTGCAGCTTGTCACTGTCATTTTCCAATTGCATTGATTGCCCTTGAGTAAGTGTCTACTATGGAAGTATTTTCCTGAATCCTCTCTGTAGCCTTGCAAGATCAGGATGATGGTTCTCATGTTGAAGATGAGGGAACCGAGGTCCTAGGTCTGCAGCTTCTAAACGGCAGCATTTGGTATTGATCTAACTTCAGGGTTTGGGCCCATTTCACTGCCTAATAGTGACAGAAGAAGCAGCAGTTTCAAGTTTTCAAAGCTAGTGATTCCCTGGGCATTGACCTGAGGCTGTCCATTCATGGACCTTTCTCTAGGACAGCCCAAATTTGACCTTCCTTACTTGCATTCAGTTTCAGGTCTGTGCGGCTGCTAAAGAATGACCCAGTTACCTTCCAGAAGTTCCCTTACACTAGTGAGGATGAGGCCTGGAAGACATACCTAGAAAACCCTTTGACAGCTGCCACGAAGGCCATGATGAGAGTCAATGGGGACGATGACAGCGTTGCGGCCCTGAGCTTCCTCTACGATTACTACATGGTAGGTCCATCCCCTCTGGGCATGCCCACTTCCGACTGAACATGTGTCTCTGCTTTCAGGCCTCATAACTCAGCAGCCCTCCATGACCACCCTGCCTCTCATCTCTGGGCCTTTGCACTTGCTGTTGCTTCTGCATGGCACCCTTTCTTTCCCCTGGCTAAACCCTACTCTCAGCTTTCGGTCTTAGCTTAAATGTCACCTCATTCATTCATTGCTGGGAGGCTTTCTTGGGTCTCCTTTTCTGTGTCTCATCTGGGCACCCTCAACCACCAACAGCATCCTTGACTCTATCCTGTTTATGTATTTATTTATTTATTTAGATTCAAGGGGTACGCATGTGTATTTATTACATGGACATATTGTGTAGTAGCATGGAGGGTCTCAGGTGGTCCATTCCCCAGATAGTGAACATTGTGCCCCGTGGGTAGTTTCTGAACCCTAACCCCTTCCCTCTTATTGGTGTCCCTAGTGTCTATTGTTTCCATCCCACATATGAGTGAGAACATGCAGTTTCTGAGTCAGTTTACTTAGGATGATGATCTCCAGCTGCATTCATATTGCTGCAAAGAACATGATTTCATTCTTTTTATGACTGCATAGTATTCCATGGGGTATATATATCACGTTTTCATTATCCACTGATCAGTTGATGGGCATTTAGGCTGATTCCATATCTTTGCAATTGTGAGTTGTGCCACAGTGAACATGCAGATGCAGATGTCTTTTTTATATAACGACCTATGTTCCTTAGGGTAGATACCTAGTAATGGGATTGCTAGTCAGATGGTAGATCTACTTCTAGTTCTTTGAGTAATCTCCATACCACTTTCCATAGAGGTTGTACTAATTTACACTCCCACCAACAGTGTATAAGTGTTTCCTTTTCTTGTCATCCATGCTAGCATCTATTGTTTTTTGTTTTTTTTAATAGTGGCCATTCTAACTGTTATAAGGTGATATCTCATTGTGATTTAATTTGCATTTCCCTGATTATGAGTGATGTTGAGCATTTTTTCATATGTTTGTCGGCCATTTGTATGTCTTATATCTTCTTTTGAGAGATGTCTATTCATGTCACTTGCCCACTTTTTAATGGAGTTATTTGCTTTTTTCTTGCTGATTTGTTTTTTATAGATTCTGGATGTTAGTCCTCTGTCAGATGTATAGTTTGTGAATATGTTTTCCCATTCTGTAAGTTACCTGTTTGCTCTGTTGATTATTTCTTTTGCTGTGCAGAAGCTTTGTATTCCTTTTATTTCTTTTCTTGCCTAATTGCTCTGGCTAGGACTTCTGACTCTATCCTTAGTTGCTATATGCACATTTCTTTCTCCATCTCCCCCATCTCCATCTCCCCCCAAAATAAATAAGTCCCACTTATTTATTTTTGTTTTAGTTGCATTTGCTTTCAGGGCTTTAGCCATAAATTCTTTTGCTCCATAAGAGGTTTTCTTCTAGGATTTTTATGGTTTCAGGTCTGACATTTAAGTCTTTAATCCATCTTCAGTTAATATTTGTATATGGGGAGAGAGAGGGATCAAGTTTCATTTTTCTTCATGTAGCTATCCAATTTTCCCAGCACCATTTGTTGAATAGGGTGTCCATTTCCCCAGTGTGTGTTTTTGTCTGCTTTGTTAAAGGTCAGCTGGTTGTACGTATTTGGGTTTGTTTCTGGATTCTCTATTCTGTTCCATTGGTCCATGTGTATGCTCTTGTACCAGTACCATGCTGTTTTGGTTACTACAGCCTTGTAGTATAATTTGAAGTCAGGTTATGTGATAACTCCAGCTCTGTTCTTTTTGCTTAGGATTGCTTTGGCTATTCTGACTCTTTTTTGGTTTGAATTTTAGGATTGTTTTTCTAATTCTGTGAAAAATAATGTTGATAGTTTGATAGGGATTCCATTGAATCTGTAGATTACTTTGAGTAATGTGGTCATTTTTTAATAATGTTGATTCTTCCAGTTCATAAGCATAGGATGTTTCTCTATTTGTGTCCTCTGCAGTTTCTTTCATTAGAGTTTTGTAGTTCTTGTAGAGATATTTCACATTGGTTAAATATATTCCTAGGTATTTTACCTTTCTGGCTGCTATTGTAAGTAGAAATGAGTTCTTGATTTGCTTCTCAGCTTGGTTGCTCTTGGTGTATAGCAGTGCTACTGATTTGTGTGTGTTAATTTTGTATCCTGAAACTTTACTGAATTCATTTATCAAGTCCAGAGGTATTTTGAAGGAGTCATTAGGGTTTTCTAGGTATAAGATTATATGTTATCAGCATGCAGAGGTACTTTGATTTCTTCTTTTCCAATTTGTATTCCTTTTATTTCTTTTATTGCCTGATTGCTCTGGCTAGGACTTCTGACTCTATCCTTAGTTGTTATATGCACATTTCTTTCTCCATCTCCCCCATGACACTGAACTTTTGAAGGACAGTAATGTCATGATCATTACTGAGTCCCTGGCACACCATACAGCCTGCTTCACAGTGCATGATATGTTTTGACTGAGTGGACAAGTGCTGCCCACCCCTTGCCTTAGCCGAGTACACTCTATCAAAGCAGCATCCCCACCCTGCTGTCTTCTTTCTGCCTTGACCTCTGACCACACCAATTTCCATCATCCCCACTGCCTGGGCCAGCCCTGCCACCTGGAACATACCTTCTGCTCTTTAACCGAGTCCCTTCCTTCAAGGCACTTCCCAAATCCTATCTTCTCTTGGAAACCATCCTGCCATGTTGCCTCTCCTTCTCCCAAGGGTTTTACTGTCCTTCCTGTCCCTGCTGCCATTAGATCTTTTGTTGTTCTCTAATTATTTCCAGGACCTTGGCCTTGTCTCTGCAAGACTGCTGGTGCCTGAGAACAGGAATTAGGCCTCCCTTCTATATCTGAGAAGTGGGGCTTGAACCAGTTAGTAATCATAAAAATATAACACATGTGATACAACCCACCTTCCACTTGCAGTACCTGTGCCAGACATTGCTAATGGATTGCAGTCTGTATTCTCACCGAGAGGCCCACGATCTCACATGGGACTGCAGAATCTTTGTCAACATAGTAGTTCAGGCATCCCTTACCCATCTATCTGAATTGTCACAAGACAGCAAACTTACTTGCTATCTATGGGCTGAGTGATTGCTCCAAGAGACTTTCCTAGATTTGGAGATGGGGGACATCAGTAGCCAGCCAATTGTTGAAATAATGGGCTCTCAACTTGAGGACTTAAAGCCACCTTATAAATAGGCCTTCAAACTTACTAGCCCAAAGAGTATTTTATCCACTCTACCGCCAGAAGAAAGGCAAATACTCTGCATGAATTCAGAGGGCAAGAGAGTGTAGGGGGACATGGCTTCAGATAGGAGGGAGGCCTCAAACTATCTCTCCAGCTTTGGATCTCATCCTGGAGTGGTATGGTTATCCTACCCTACCTCCTCCCCAGCAGACTGATAGCACCCTGATAGTGTTCGTCCCAGGCCAGTGGAAAAGGAATTTGAGTGGCTGTCTCTGCTTAGGGCCATGGTAGGAGCCAGAATTCTAGGTATGGGTTCAAACCCCAGATTGGGATTTGTAGGTCAAGGTTGGACCATAAAGTAAATCCAGCACCATCATCCCTGGGCAAGAGGCCATTTCCAAGGCCAGAATGGTGGGGACAGGCTCTGAAGGTGAATGTGTAGTATTCGTTTTAGTGAGGTACACTGTCTTGCCCTTCCCCTCCCAGAGCACTCTGTATTCAGAGCGACCCTGTGGACAATGAGGACGTGGTCTGATGGTTTGGAAAGGGCATTAAGTTGGGAGGTGGAGCCCTAGTCCTGCCAAAGGTGGCCTTCGGCAAACTAGTGCTAAAGGCAGCCACTTATCACTTCTTATTGAATGCCTGGTACTGTGTCGGGCACCTTCCCTCATTCTCTCCCATGGGATATGGTTAAAAGCTCAGGCTTTGGAGTCCCCAGACTGGATTGGAGTCCTGGCTCTGACTTTATCAGCCTTAGGAACAGATGAGTTAGAATGTTCTAAGATATGGCAATATTACAGTCATGAAAGGTCACATTTATATAACACTTTCCATGTGCCTAGGTGCTGCTCTAAGCACTCAGAACAATCCCTGAGGTTGGTATTACTATTATTGTCCCGGTTCTTACAGATGAGGATTTGAGGTACAGAGAGGTTAAAGAACTTGCACAAGGTCACACAGCTAGTATGTGGCAGATCTAGGAATTGAACCCCAAAAATCTGGACTCAGAGTGCATGCTTCTAAGCACTAAAACAACGGTCTTTCTGAGCCTCGGTTTCGTCATCCATATAATGGTGATGATGTTAGATATCTCAGAGTGGCCGTGAGGGTTAACTTCGAGGATAGAAGGCACTTAGTATCAGGTCTAGTACATAAGAAGTACTCATATTTAAACACACTGAGTATTTTTTTAAAAATCTTCATAATCTCCTTGAAGTAGGTGTTATAATGCCCCACTTGACAGATGAAGAAACTTAGTCTCAGAGAGAGGTAGTCATTTATCCAAAGTTACAGCGCACTTTCAAGTGGCAAAGCTAGGATTACTTAAGCCAAGCCTGCCTGACTCCAAGTTTCATGCTCCCTAACTACTAAGTTTGAGATACTTCTTCCCAGGTCCTGATCTGGGACTCAGACTAATAGCTGGAGCTCCTGCCTGCCTGAAGTCCTCGAGGGGTTTCTCCCAGCTACCAAGGTTGCTCCCCTGCCCAGTCAAAGCCACTGACTAGAGGAGGCTGAGGTTCCTACAGCCAGATCTTAGCAAAGAGCTGTGTATAAATCCTTTCCTTTCCTCGCAGGGCCCCAAGGAGAAGCGGATACTGTCCTCCAGCACTGGGGGCAGGAACGACCAAGGAAAGAGGTGAGGCTTGCCAGGTGTCTCTGCCTCTTCGCCCTTGCCCTCAGCCCACTCCTACTCCACCTCACTCCCACCCCTCCACCCCCACCTCCACCTCTGGTCTCTTCATCACCGGGCTGACTTATCCAAGGGCTGACTTATCCAAAGGCACCGGAGGCACAGTGCTGAGGACACACATTTTGGCACCCTTGTGAGTGTTTTACCTCAAAGTCAGAAGAAAAAATTAATTTAACCCCACCTGGATTATGTTTGTTTTTATACCATGCAATTGGAAAAGATATTGTAGAATTTTTTGAAGGGGCTGGTGAAGTAGAAGAGCTGAGGGCCCATGGAAATCGTCATGAGACTGCGCACCACACACATGCCCCACACACACACACACACACACACACACACACACACACGTACACACACACACACACACACAGCCTCGATGCCTGCGGGTCATGTGGGCTGGAGTCTACTGAAAACAGACTTCAAAGCCTTGTAGTGGAAAAGCCCTGGAGGCAGCTTTTCTGTCCACTCCAAACCCTCTGCCTTCAGCCTCTTGGGGAGAGAGACCTGAGCCAGGGAGGGGACATCTGGGTTCCCATCTGGGTTCCCGTACTTCTTCCCCTAGTTTGCTGGGCCTCTGCCTGGCGTCAGCGCCTCGGGGCACCTGTGTTCCTTTTCTGTAGAAGCAGCGCAGGCTGTACCCATGGCTAGATGAGCACTGGAAGAACCTTGCCCTCTTTCTCTACTTTCTCCTTCCCGGCCAATTGGGTGACCTTTCAAATGACCCTGTAGGACCTCTGCTGGGAGGCCCTCTGGACCTCTGTCTGCCTTCCAGAAAATCCAAACGGCTAAGGCAGACTTGACAGCTCTTCTCATAACCCAGGGAGCATGTGGGGATGGGGCTTAGGGCCACTCCCCTTCACTGCCAGAAACAGTGGGTTTGTGTGCATGGGGGCCTTTCTCAAAACTAATCTTTAAAGATGTTATTAACTCTTCTAGTTTCAAAAGCCATTTCTGTTTCTTGCAAAAGATGCAAACTCTATAGAAATGTATAAAGTAAAAAATAACATTTTCCTGTAATCCTCCACCCAGTCCCCCTTAGCAGTCTGGGGTACATCCTTCTAGACCACATTCTTTTTTTTCTTTTCTTTTTTTTTTTTTTGAGTTGAAGTCTCACTCCATCGCCCAGACTGGAGTGCAGTAGCACGCTCCCAGCCACCGCAGCCTTGACCTGCTGAGCTCCAGCAATTCTTCCACCTCAGCCTTCCAAGTAGCTGGAACTACAGGCACACGCTACCATGCCCGGCTAATTTTTTTTTTTTAATTTATTGTAGAGATGAGGTCTCACCAAGTTGCCCAGGCAGGTCTCAAACCCATGGGCTCAGGCAATTCACTCACCTTGGCCTCCCAAAGCGCAGAATTACAGGGTGAGCGACCAAGCCCGGCTTTTTCTTTTTTTCTTTTGAGTCGGAGTCTCACTCTGTTGCCCAGGCTGGAGTGCAGTGACACATTCACGGCCACTGTAGCCTCCACCTGCTGGGCTCAGGCAATCCTTCCGCCTCAGGCTTCCAAGTAGCTGGAACTACAGGCATGTGCCACCATGCCTGGCTAATTTTTTGATTTATTGTGGAGATGAGGTCTCGCCAAGTTGCTCAGGCTGGTCTCAAACCCCTGGGCTCAGGTAATCCTCTCGCCGACACCTCCCAAAGATTACAGGCTTGAACCACTGCACCCGACCCCAGACCACATCTAAACATGTGTACACAGTATCCCACATACACAAGCACGGCACACTGCATACCTCCCCACAGAATGCCTCAAGACAGGTGTTTTGAAGTGAGGACATTTGACTCTGGCTAAGAAATAAGTGACTACACTTTCAGTGTTTTAAGTGAACAAGTACTGTAATGGGTAAAACAGATGTTTCCCCTTAACCCTGAGCTGTACTTGGCTCCATTCTCAACACTCTCCTCCCTGCTCCTCATGTGGCTGCCAACCAGCCTACTGCAGTGTCTTGTTCATGCATGTTGGGGAGCTGTAACATCATGTGGCATCAGAGCTTTGTGTCCGTGTGATGGTCAACCTCCAGTCTAGCCGCTTTGCTCCCTCCCCAGGTACTACCATGGCATGGAATATGAGACGGACCTTGCTCCCCTGGAAAGCCCCACACACCTCATGAAGTTCCTGACAGAGAACGTGTCTGGAACCCCAGAGTACCCCGATCTGCTCAAGAAGAACAACCTGATAAGCTTGGAGGGGGCCGTGCCCGCCCCTGGCAAGACAGCTCTCCTCCCCCCAGGTCCCAGCAAGCTAGAGGCTGGCTCTGTGGACAGCTACCTGCTACCCACCAGCGATATGTATGATAGCAGCTCCCTCAACTCCTTGTTTGAGAGTATTCATGGGGTGCCGCCCACACAACGCTGGCAGCCAGACAGCACCTTCAAAGATGACCCACAGGAGGTAAGGCCCCACCCCCATGCCCCTCATAGCATAGATATGTGCGTGCATGTACAGAAGGAGAGAGAAGATCATGGAAAGTCAGAGCTTTGGAATCTAGGAGAAAGTCCTAGAGTCAAGACTGGGCTGCCGTGTACTGTTGTTCAAGTTGTACACTGTACAACCTGCACAGCTATATGTATAGCCGTGGGCGGAGGCCCCCACAGACTAAATATGGCCATTTATTCTCTTGGGATTGTGTTTCTCTGCAGTCATTGCTCTTCCCAGATATCCTGAAAACATCCCCGGAACCATCATGTCCAGAGGACTATCCTAGTCTCAAAAGGTAATTTGGCCTGGACCCTTGACCATCTGGGTAGTGGGCAATGGATGGGGGGCTGCAGGCAGAGCCCCACACTGTCCCCCGAGCATAGCAGGCATAATCATGAATGAAGAGAAGGGAGTGAAGGCAGATAAAAGGAGAGAGAATGTTTTCTACATCCCTTCCTGAGCTGTGACAGGGAGCTCAGAGCTTAGCACCCTATTTGAAAACTGAAGTTTGGTTACCCTTAGTTTCCTCTGTGGCTTTGTTGCCCCTCACAGGTCTCTCTGATTTTCACTGGGCCCTTATTATTCAGCAAGACTGTGGCTCAACAAAGCCATTAAATAGAACCCCCAAAATGTAGAAACTGAGGCCCAAGGAAGTAAAGTGATTTACTGAGGTTATACAGTGAATCCATAACACAGCCACAGGCTTCCCGCCTCACTGTGTCTGTGATGCTTCTGCCTGGAAGCCCAGCCTCACTGTCCTCCTTCTCCTCCTCCTCCTCCTCCCTGCAGTGACTTTGAATATACCCTGGGCTCCCCGAAAGCCATCCACATCAAGTCAGGCGAGTCTCCCATGGCCTATCTCAACAAGGGCCAGTTCTACCCTGTTACCCTGCGGACTCCAGCAGGTGGTAAAGGCCTTGCCTTGTCCTCTAACAAAGTCAAGGTGCGTTGGCCCTGGAGCAGCTTGGGAAGGGGTGGAAGGTTTAAGACACACCTTCTGGTTGTGCCAGCTGGGGACCTCAGGGAGAGGCTGTCTGATAACACAGGGCCCACTGCCATGGGGTTGGGAAAACAGGAGAAAGGGCAGGGCCCTTGGACCTAACCTCGGGGAAGGGGCTGGGACTGCTTGGGCTTCTTCCAAGGCTAGGGTGACAGTGACCTTCTGTGCTTGCCAGAGCGTGGTGATGGTTGTCTTCGACAATGACAAGGTCCCGGTAGAGCAGCTGCGATTCTGGAAGCACTGGCATTCCCGACAGCCCACCGCCAAGCAGCGGGTCATCGACGTGGGTGAGAGCCTGCCCAAACCCCCATCCTAGTCCTTCTCTCTTCCCCACCCCCGCACCAGCCAGGCCTCTGTCTTGCTGCACCCCTTCTTCCTCAGCCCCCTCTGAGGAAGGTTTGACCTCTGTCTCCAGGTCAAACACTGGCCTTTCCAGGGATTTGCATCTGTTGACTAGAAGCAGCGGCCTCTTTTCTGTATTGCTTTGGGATAAACAGGGCCCTGGGGCCTCCAGCAGTGTCAGATAAATAGGCCCCTGAGATGCTGGCCTGTCCCCATCAGGGGGCTGATGGAGACACAAATGTATGAGATAACAGTGCAGGCAGTGCACTTGAGCAGGCTGCTTTGGGAGTGGGGACCTGGGCTCTGTCAGCAGGTAGGGGACAGGGAAAGGGTCCCTGTGTGCTACCTTGTCCCTGTCCCAAGCCCTGAAACTGGCACAGTCCACCCTCGAGTTGGCACTGTCTTCCTGGCTATGTGACCTACATCACCTCCCCTTCCTGAGTCTCAGCTTGCTCAGCTGTCAAATGGGTCGAGTCCAGCTGCCCTGCCTGCCTACAGTACTGCCTTGTGCTTGGGAGAACATGACACAAGTGGGGACCATCAGTGACTTCTCGGAGAGGCTGGTTAACAGAGTAGTTAGGAGCAGGGGCTCTGGAGCCAGGCAGATCTGAGCTGCACCCTTGCTCTGCTTTTTATTGACTGTGTGACTTTAGGCAAGCACACCTCTCTGAGCTTCATTTTCCTTGTGAAGAAATGGAATATTCATGTTCATAGCATGGGTGAGGCTGAACACTTACAAACTTGTTGTTTGTAAGTGTTCAGTAGATGATAGTGGCCAGCACTACTACTTTCACTACTATTACCGCCCTGCTGCGGCTACTGTTACGACTGCTGCTGCTGCTTTATCCAGGAGCGCTCCTAAGTCTCAGTCACGATGGAAAACAGAGCCTGTACCCAAAGATGATGGGCCAAGCTGGCAGAGCTAGGGGTTTCCGTGGCTCTGGGCAGATTTGCCTCCTGGACTGGCCCTGCTTTCCCATCTGCAATCCAGGCACAGTGATCTGTTTGCCTCCCTGGACCTAAGTGTGGCTTCTGGGGAGTGGGGATGCCCTGCCAAGAGTGAGGCCCAGTTCCTAAATGCCTCCTCCCCAAAGCGCCCCAGATCCCTTCCCTTCCTGACTCTCCTTCTGGTCTCCTGTGGTTTCAGCTGACTGCAAAGAAAACTTCAACACAGTGCAACACATCAAGGAGGTGGCCTATAACGCGTTGTCCTTCGTGTGGAATGTGAATGAGGAGGCCAAGGTTAGCATTGGGAATGGTGGCTGGGATGGGACTGGGGGAGAGGCTTGCTGACACCTAGACTGGCATTTGCTCTGATGAAGGCACCCACAGGGGAGGCAGGATGCAGAATGGTGTAGAAGCACGACTCTGGAGCCAGGCGGGCAGGGTTCGTATCCCAGCCCTTCCACTTTGGACCAATGCCTTTAGGTCCTCTGGGCCTCCATTTTCTTGGCTGTCAAATTGGAGTGGAATCGTAGCACCAACTGAGAGATTGTATTGAGGATCAGGTGAGACAGGTAACAGGTAAAGCACATGCCTGGCACATAAGTAGTGGCTGTTGTTATTAATTCAATTCACCCATTTACCAGCTGGGAAAACTGAGCCTTCTGCAAGGTCACACAGCAAGCCGCTCATGGCACCCAGGTTTCTCAGCTTCTGGGTCAGTGCAGAATGTTGCAGGAGAAATGCTATGAAGTCTGGTGACTGAGGGCTCAAATCCCAGTTGCCTCACTTCTCTGAGCCCATAAAATGGAGACACTAATCTGTCTGAGGACTGTGGTAAAGATTCCACTGCCTGCAGTGGCAGTCCATCTGAGCAGCCTGAGGGATGGAGCCTCTGGTGATTTTTTCATGCCAGTGGTTCAGCCATTAAGATTCTCCTCAGTGGGCAACCCCTGGGGTCCCCTCCCACTGTGGAAGCTTTTCTGTTCTCTCAATAAATCCTGCTTTAAAAAAAAAAAGATTCTCCTCAGCTTACACCAGCTAGGAATTTGCCTGTGCCTGTGGGCCTCAATGTGTCTCAGTTTTCTGATTAGAGAGCTGGCCTCATGGCAGGGGAGTCAAATGCTGGGTGACCTCGGGCCTGTCCCTTCCCCTCCCTGGACCAGGGCGACCTCACTCACCAGGGTTGGGTGCAGCTCATGTCAAGGGCATTTCTGGCCTGGAAAGGCTGGGGAGCCAGTCCCTGCCTCCCAGCCTCCTCAGGGGATGGCCAGGCTGCCTGAAGAAGTGGAGGTGCAGGAGCTCTGAACACACAAAGGGAGCACAAAGGCAAGGGATTATTATTATTCAAACAGACGCCAGGCCTGGAGGAGGGGCTGGGGCCTCGGTTCTGGGAGGTGGGGAAACTGGTGGGGGAAAGTTTCATGGGAAGGGAGAGGTGGGTTTCGGTGGGGATTTTCTCACAGTCTCTTAAGCCCCCAGGCTTGGGTCTTCCTCAGGTGCGAGTGGGTGGGGGCTGCATGAGGGCTGTGCTAGCTGAGGGGGAGGAATGTCTGGCATGTGCCTGGGGGCATGAACCCCATCTCCTGTTCAGGTCAGGGTCATTTCCAAGGGAAATGTTCCAAAGACCAGGGGCCAGCCTGGGGTGGGGGTCCCATGGAGCCCCACAGAGGGACAGTCACCAGGTGACCTTGGGCTTGCCCAGCAGAGATTGGGCCCAGGCTACCACCAGCTGGGCACAGGCTTCGGGGTGAGACTACCAGCTGTCGTAACAGCTCTCACAACGATAGTCACAACATATCAAGGATCATCGGTGGCCTACAACCCTCAGCCACACAGGATTAGATTAGTTGACTTATCCTCATTTTGCATATAAGGAAACCGAGGCTCAGTGAGGTGGAAGGATTTGTCCCAAGCCACATGGCTAGTGAGTGGCAGAGCCCACCATGTCTGCGGGGCCCACTTCCAGGCTCACTTTGCTTTGCCCTGCTCGACTTCCTGGGGGAACGGCAGCAAGTGATGTCCCTGCAGAGAGCCTCCATCCTTAGCTGTGAGGGGGTGACCAGGATGGCTCCCTTGCGTGGGCTGGGCCAGATGAGGTGAAGGAACCTCCCCTTGGAGGCTCCAGCACGTGGCTGGGGTGGATGGGGTCAAATCACCCAGTGAGGGAGAACCTGGGCTTGAGTCTAGGTTACACCCCAATTTTCCCACATACTGCCGTGTCACCTTGGGAAGGTGACCCTCCTCCCTGGGCATCAGTTTCCCCATCTGTGAAAGAGGAGTGGTGATGTTTGTCTTTCAGGGGCCCTGTGGGGCTTAAGGGTGTTCGTCAGGCACACGGAAGGCTAAAACACAGGGTTGTTATGGGATAGTGAGGTAGGTGGCCTGGGCAGGCACTTACCCAGCCCCCCATTCTGTCCCCAGGTGTTCATCGGTGTCAACTGCCTAAGCACAGACTTCTCCTCGCAGAAGGGGGTGAAGGGTGTCCCCTTGAACCTGCAGATTGACACCTATGACTGTGGTTCGGGCACTGAACGCCTGGTACACCGCGCCGTCTGCCAGATCAAGATCTTCTGTGACAAGGTGGCTGGGCGGGCAGACCTCCCCACTGGGTCCTGGGAGGCACAAGAGCCAAGCCCCAAGCCATGCATCCTCCCAGCCTCTCTGGGTGTGTCTTTCTCTGTTTCTCTCTCTTCTCCCCACCCCCCCACACACGCACACACTCCTCCATCTCTCTAAGTTTTTTCTTTTCTGTCTCTCTGTGTCTCTCTCTCATGGCCTGTGCTACTGAACTCAGGCAAGCAGGGCCAGGTACCTTCCCATTTCCTGGTCTTGTTCTGGGGAAAAGGCAGAACCAGAAGCCTGGTCCCTATTTGCAAAAGTATCTAGCCCTTCCCCAGCCCTTGGTGACCCCTCTCCTCCCCTCAGGGAGCCGAGAGGAAGATGCGGGATGACGAGAGGAAGCAGTTCCGGAGGAAGGTCAAGTGTCCCGACTCCAGCAACAGTGGTCAGTAGGGATTGGCCAGGGGCTGGGTGGGCTGGGCTGAGCTGGGGTAAAGGAGGTAAGGGGACTGGAGGTGGGAGAGACCTTTGTGGAGGGACCTTGGGCACATTGGCTTCCTTTTCCCATCAGGCATCAAGGGCTGCCTGCTGTCCTCCGGCTGTAAGGGCAATGAAACCACCTACCTACGGCCAGAGGCTGACCTGGAGACCCCGCCAGTGCTATTCATCCCCAACGTGCACTTCTCCAGCCTGCAGCGCCCTGGAGGGGTGAGGGCCACAGGCTGGGTCGAGGGGAGGGGCTGAGGGAGGGTCCTGGCCCCCAGATGGGACCTGCCTCAGCACACACACTGGTGGGCAGTGACCTGCCACTCAGCCAGTTTCAAAAGAAAAATGCCTTTATTGAATCCCGGGGTATTAAAAAATACACATATAGTCATAACTCTCAGCGAGCTAGTATGTGGAGGAGAAGCATGTCAAAGGTGAAATAGACTCATAACCACCAAAATGTGCAGGCTTAGGGCACACAGAGGTTCTGGCTTCTGAGCCCCCCTGACTGCAGCCACATGAGTTATCACGGCAGCACTTGCTCCACTGTGCCCACTGTGCTCCAGGTGCTGCTCTGAGTGCTCCCCTGAACCCTCCCTACAACCCCGGGGTGGATGGCATGGAGGCACAGAGGAGTTAAGAAACCTCCTTAGAAGACACAGCTAGCATATGGCAGAGCCAGGGTCTGGCTTCAGAACCCATGCCCTTTGCCACAAGCCACTCTGCCTCTCAGGCAGGGACTGAATCCCAGCAGCCAGGTATGGGCCGGCCTGAGCTCTTGCCTGCCATCTCACTTCCCCTATGGCCATACTTTGAGAGAGAGACTGCTTATCCCCTTTTCCAGGCAAGGTCCCACAACAGTTCACAGCAGAATCGGGACCCCCAGTGCTAGTGTGCTTCCATATCCAACAGTCTGACCACTTCCTTCCCTGGGGCCCAACTCGTCACTCTTGTTGCAGGAAGTTTACAGAGAGAGACCTTGGTGTACATGTGCTTAGTGTATTGAATTAGGGCAGCGAGGTGGATCATGGAGCTGAGAGAACAGCTAGTCTGGTGCAGCCCTCTGCACGTGCAGAGGCTTCCCATGTCCTCTCCTCTTCCTGCCCTGGAAGCAGCACGTGGCCTCATGGCAGGGTGATGCTGCCCCTTCTCTCTGGCTTCCTCCTACTTTCTACCCCCAGCCAGAGGCCCTGAGTAGAGAGGTGCCCACTTAGGATTAAGGTACTGTGGGGACAAAGGAGGGGTCAGCCCTCACACATGTGACCTGGAAGAGGGGAGACAGGCAGCAGGAGCAGAGAGTCTGGGTTTGAACCCTAACTGCCTCCTGCTGGACTTGCCACCTCAGGAGGTTGGCCGCCCTCTGGGGCCTCAGCTCCTCAATTCACAGCCTGTGTGTTGCCTGCACCAGACAGCACAATGCCAGGTGCACGGGTCTAAAGAGAGGTCTCTCCTCATTGGCCTCAGCTCTAACTTCCTGGTTCCCAGCTGCAGGACCAACTGCAACTCCCAGCCCTTTGGGGTGTGCTAGGGTTCAGGTGGGGCCGGGTGGGGCCCAGTGAACTCACTGCTTTGCCACCAATCACTTTAGCATCTCCTATGTGTGTGTGGAGTCCCTGACTCACCCAGTTGGGGCTAGATAACTCCTTTCAACTCAAGGTCTTTGGGCTGGAAAGGCATTGCAACAGCACTGCCCCTCCAAATAATGTGCCTCCCAAGAGCCCCCACAGCTGAGGGCTCCTCTCATCCTCTGCATGTGTTGGAGATAGCTTCTCTCTTCCTTGCAGGTAGTCCCCTCAGCAGGACCCAGCAGCTCCAACAGGTAAGGAGAGAAGCAGCCGAGGGCCTCTCCCTGCATCTGTACCCCCTGACCATGCCTTCTGCTTCTGCCTGCCTTTTCCCCCACTCCCCAAGCCAGGACCTGGGGCCAGAGGAAGAAGCCACCAGCCTCTGCCCCCAGCCCCCAGCTGGATCCAAGCTCCTTTCTCACTGAAACTGCCTGGGTTTTTATGGGTTTGTTTTATGTGAAAAGTTGGTGAATCTCTGACGAGACACCCGCTTGTAAAAAGGGAAAGAGAAAGGCTCTGATGGTGCAGATTCCAAGAGCAAAGAGGGACACTGTGCTGGAGGACTTGGGGAATTAAAACCCTCCACACACTACCACCAGAGACACTGGGAAGGGCCTGCACGCCCTCCCCTCTGTCGGTGACATCCTTAGTGCCCTGAACAGTTCCTTCACCTTTCTAAGCCTCAGCCCCACAGATTTGTCAGATAAGGAAAACAGCCTCAGGAGGCAAAGTAGATCTCAGAGGCTGGTGTGGATATGGAACTTTTGTAGATGGAAAAGCGTTTTATGAAGTCATTTGTTGTTATGATCAATTTCTTTCCTATAAACAA
The DNA here is from genome assembly GCA_963574415.1 of Tarsius wallacei. NCBI lineage: Eukaryota > Metazoa > Chordata > Mammalia > Primates > Tarsiidae > Tarsius > Tarsius wallacei. The sequence goes on along the minus strand of CAUYQG010199064.1, from coordinate 19,342 downwards.
GGTATACTTTTCAGATGGTGCTTTCACCCAAATTTGGCACTTGTCACCTCACAACAGCCCCAAGGAATTAGGCAAGCAAGGGTTATAGCTCTACTTTATGGATGGGGAAACTGAGACTCAGAAAAGTAAAGTGCTTTCTAGTCACATAGCTATTAAGTCATAGGGGCAGGACTGGAACCCATCTGCCTTACTCTAAAATCCGTAGTCCTTCCTCCTCCCTCTGCCTCACATCCGACCTGATTCTTTCAAAAAAGAACAATGGGCCGGGCTCGGTGGCTCAGCCTGTAATCACAGCACTTTGGGAGACCGAGGTGAGTGAATTGCCTGAGCCCGCGGGTTCGAGACCCACCTGGGCAACTTGGCAAGACCTCATCTCTACAATAAATAAAAAATTAGCCATGCGTGGTAGCGCGCGCCCATAGTTCCAGGCTGAGGCAGAAGGATCACCGGAGCCCAGCAGGTCAGCCACTGCACTCCAGTCTGGGTGACAGAGTGAGACTCCAACTCAAAAAAAAACAAAACAACAATGATGATGATAATAGTCCGCATTTACTGAGGCCCTACTGTGTGTCACATGCTGTTCTCAGAGCAGTATGCATGATCTCCTTCAACTTCACACCACCTTATGAAATAAGTGTTGTTTCACCACCGCATTTTATAGTTGGGGTCACAGATGGGCTAAGGGACTCCCCCAGGCCACAAAACTAGTGTGTAGCAGGGAGTCCAACTCCACCAACTCCAGACCTGCTACTTTACCCACTGTCTCACTGCTTTTTGCCCACCTTCATGGGGTCTTTCCCATTTCTAGGGCCCCTGGGATGCCCCAGGGTCATCACAAACCCCTCCCTGCTGTCCCCACAGGCTGTCTCTGAAGCGTCCCTGCTCACCCTTTACTGAGGAGTTTGAGCCTTTGCTGTCCAAGCAGGCCAAAGAAGATGACCTTCAAAGAGGTAACCTCCCTCCCTCCCCATTCGCTGGCAGAACCCACCCCAGCTCGCACGTCCCACGAGGCCATTCCTACAGCCTTCCCTGGGGTGGGGGGCACAAGGGGCTGCTTTACTTTGGAGCTGGGTTTGAGCCAAGACTTGGGGGTGAAACTAGGACAGCACCCAGGCTGCTTGAATAGACAACAGTAGGGTAGGAGGACTTCTGTCCTCTTGACTGTGTGGACGTGGGGGTCTTGGGCAGCTGGATGGGCAACAGGCTTATTATTCTGGATGAGTCCACCCACTTTCTCTAACTGGAGGTGGGAGTGGGATGAAGTTTCAGTGTCTGGCTTTGATCCTCTAAATCTGTGACTTCCTGGAGGGGGGTAGGTGGAGGGACAAGCCCAAACCTCTGGGGGCTATAGTTGACCATCAGGAAGAAACCAGCTAGCACTGAGATCGAAAGCTTCCAACAACCATGAATTGAGCCTGGCACTGCTCTTGTTTCCAAATATTGTCATTAATTCCCACAACAAGTCTATGAAATGGGACAGAGATCCCATTTTACATGCAGTCAGAATGAGGCTCTGTGATGTTAAAATCACTTTCCCAGGGTCACTTGGCTGATAGGTAGTAGAATGGGGATCCAACCTCCCCTCCCCCAGATCAGCACAGTCTAAGAAGGGAGGGCCCGTAGAGCCAGGCAGAGTGCTTCCCTACTGGGTGCAGACCCTCAGCAGAATTCATCTCAGAGTGAAGTGCTCTTGAAGCCTCCCCTGGCCCTGAGAGAGTCCTGGGCACCGTATCCTCCTTCTTCAAAGCTGCCCTCTACTTTTCAGTCCTTTTGTATGTGCGGAGGGAGACTGAGGAGGTATTCGATGCCCTCATGTTGAAGACTCCGGACCTGAAGGGGCTGAGGAATGCGGTAAGATGTTTTGTGAGGCCACCCCCCCACCCCCCACCCCCCACCTCCCCCCCACCCCTGCTCTGGCAGACCCCTTCTGGGTTTCTGTCCCTGCCCCACACTACACGGTTCTGATTTCCCACAGGAAGGAACCTTGGCTTGCTTGTGGCCTGCCTGTCCCACCCCACTTGCTGGGGCCCTGCTGGTGGGAGTGTGCCTCCTCGATGTTATCTCCCAGCCAGAGCCTTGGCTCCACCCTAGGAGTCCCACACACCATAAATCCTCCTTAATCTGATGGCTGCTGTCTGACAACCCAGGGCTTTTTGTTGGCTTTGCAAACCTGTTTCTGTTTTAATGGGAATGAAACCCAAAAAGGCCAGGCCTCAGAGACACTCTTTTTTTCTTTCCTGGGGGCCTCATTCCTCCTGCTTGTGTTGGCTGGGGGGCACTGGCTGGGGTTACTGAAGGCGGTGTCTGGGCAAGAAGACCTTCCCCCACCCCCAGACTGCCAGAGAACAGGTGAAACAGCCCAGCCCTGAGCAAAACCTACAGACAGCTTTGTGGCTCAGCTGAAAACTGAGCAAACACAGCCTCCACCAGGGCCAGCTGTGCTTGAAGGTTGAACTGCTCAGAAAAGCCAGATGGTGCCAAGATGACAGACTGGAAGATGGAAAGGGGAATCAAGTAATAATGTTAGCTACCCTTTATTGAGGAACTACTGTGGACCAGCGTTTGGTCAGGCATGTGCATTTACTGGCTCATATTAACAACCCTGAAGGGGGCACTGCTGGCATTTCCTCACTTCCCTTAAGGACAGCCTCTGTGAGGTCAGGTGACTGGCCGCGTTACTTGCTCTAAGTGACAGAGCTGGGGTTCCAGCCCAAGCACTCTCCATGCTGCTCTTCTGTCTTGTTGTCTTGACATATCATGAGTCCCACTTGGCATCAGCGCCAGGAAGCTGGGCATACAAGACGCCATTTGTGTCACCTGAATATCAACACAGAAGTTTTGGGTTAGAAAGTACCTTAAGCTCTCTCTCCAACAGTTCTTCTAAGTGGGCGCCCACTCTTGTCTTGTATGCTTCCAGGGGCAGAGAGCTTGTTACCTTAAGGGCAGTTCGTGCTGTCTTTGTACAATTTGTTCAATTTGTGGCTAGGAAGTTCCTGAGTTCTTCCTTAGATTGACTTGAGATCTTCTTCCTGGTGCCTTCCAGCCACATCATCATTAAAAGAAATAGTAGTTACTCTAAGAACTTTCTTGCCTAAAGGGGTCTCTGTCAAGGTAGAGAATAACGAAAGCTGGATCTGATCCTCTTCCTACAGTGCCCAGAGAGGACTGTCTCCACCCGAAATCAGTGGCCTGAGATTTGCTGTGGCTTCAGGGCAGCCAGTACTAAGCACCAACATTTTATAGTGTTTTTGCCATGGGGCAGCCACTGGGCAGAACCTTATATAATCATCTCAGTTCATATGCATACTTTATGTACATCCCATTACTATGCCCGTCTTATGACTGAGGAAACTGAGGCTCAGAGAAGTAAGGTGACCTGTTCAAGGTTCCACCCCTGTAGGTGATGGAGCTGGGACCAAACTGGGTCTTTCTGCCCCAGATGCACCGTCGGGAGCTCTGGACACAGGCTGACTCTGGCTGTGTGAGCTCAGGCCAGTCACTCAGCCAGCCTCTGAGCCACAGCCTCCTCATCTGTAAAATAAACTCCAGCATTTTGGGATGTGATAGAGTCAGTTAACCTGGGGTCTAGGCCTTGGGTGCATGGCTTTCCTCTTCGAGCTCAGCATGCTTACCCTTAATATGGGGTTAATAATTCCTCCCTAAAAGGGGGAAACCCTGGGGCTATGCCCTGTCATACCAGGGTGCAGAGCATCCCCATTGCTCCACCTTCAAGATAATACTAGTGACCACTGGCTCAGGCCTAAGTGTGTGCCAGGAGCTGTCCTAGGTGTTTTACTTGAATCAACTCATTGAATTCTTCCAGCAGCCCTATGAGGTGGGCTCTGTCACTGTCTCCACAAGTAGCTTGCACAAGGCCACCAGCTGGATAGTCAGCTTCAGAGGAATGGAGATGCTGTTTAGGCTCTTGTCTATTCACTAAAAAGGCTGGTTGGCAAGTGTTTGTTGTGAAATTGGAAGGCTTATAATACCATGATAAGTTTAAAAAGTTATATAAAACTATGTAGGTAGAACCTGAAAATATCTACACATGTGACCCCAAGATGGGAAAGTATACACTCAGATGTTAATGGTGTTTATCTCTGGGAAACAGGATCATGGATTATTGTAGTATTCTTCATGTTTCCACAATATGAGTATATTTTACTTCTATAATCAGGAAGTAAAAAAACGATGGCATGAAAGACTTGTATAAATCCACCTTGGGCTGCAGGTAGTGACTCCCCCATCTTTCTCTTCCAGATCTCTGAGAAGTATGGCTTCCCTGAGGAGAACATTTACAAAGTCTACAAGAAATGCAAACGGGGGTAAGTGCCCACTTCACCCTCCCTGCTGGCTGCTCAAAGCGGAGGAGTGTTTGTACTTGGCCTTCAGGAGGGGGCCGAAGGGATGTGGAGTCAGGGCAGAGAGTTCCCTGCTCAGGCTAAGACCACTGGTCACCCCTCCACTTCCGAGACCAGACACTGATCACTCTTGGGAAGGATGGGAGTGGGAGGCAGGTGGAAGTGTCTTTATGCATGACCTCCTGAGGTGGAGGGGGAAGTACAGGGTCACCCGTCAGAAGACCCAGGTTCAAGTCCAAGGCCCCTGGCAATTCAAGCCATTTGATTATAGTGATAATGATTATAGTGACCACTGTCTACTTGACCACCTACTATGTGTCAATACTAGGCTAAGCATGCTTCATTTAACCCTCACAGCCACACTAAAAGGTAGATGCCATTGCCCACATTTGACAGATGAGGAAACTAAGGCTCAAAGGTGATAAGCAATCATGAGAGGCAGGATTGGAGCAAAGGCACAGGGCAGATGGACCCAGCAGAGTTGCTACTGGCAGAGTCGAGGGTAGGAAGGGAGCGGCTGGCACTGAATCTGGAAAGGGAGTTGTGGTTGGGAGTCATTTTGAGGGAGCCCAGCCAGGGATGCTCTAAGGGCCTCCTCCACCTTCAGGCTGGACTAGGCCAGAGGGAGTAAAGCTATACTGTCCTGTGGCAGGCAGTGCCTGGCCACCTCCATGGGCTCCTGGGGACCACCGTACCTTCGCTGTCTGCTGAGATCTCTTGGTTGGAAAAGGAGGAGGGTCACATGGTAACTGCCCTCCAGGCTTCAGTCCCCTTGTCAGAGCCAGTGAGCCTGGCCTCTGCCCCTCTTCCTGACTAGGTCCATTCACCAGCCTGGATGGGGCCCTCAGACAGTGAGGAACTGTCGCTGCAGTTCCCAGCCCAGAGGACCCAGGACCAGGGCCCTGGAAAGTGTACTCTGAGCCCTTCTGCCAACAGCTCAGACCTGATCCTCTGCTCACCTGCTGGCTCTGTGGCTATGGGCTGTGGGTTTTCCTTTTTAGAAGACTTTGCAAAGTGAAACAGGTTTTGAACTCAAGCTAAGGCCTCACTTAATCAGGTACAGGGCCTGGCCTCCACAGGCCATCCTGCCTGCCCCCTCTTGCTTGCTTCTCACCCAGCCTCCCATAGAAGGTTGAGGGTGGGGGAAAGCGTCCAGCCCTGCAGCCCCTGGGAAGGGACCCATGTGGTTTTAGTTGTGTGCATGTCTAGGGTTTTTTGTGTGTCTTTTTCCAAGTTTCGGTTTCAAACTGGGACTCATGCTTTCTGGTACAGAATCCACTTCATGGCCAAGGGCAGGCTCTGCTTTGCCCAGACACGCCCAGCCCCACTTCCCTTTTGGTGCCAGGGCTCTGGCGTCACCTTCAGCAGGCCTCCCATATGAACCCCACCCAGGCTGGGCTTATGATTGTGTGGGGGGTTGGGGACAGGAGGGCAGGGTGTGCATATGAGGATCCCCCAAGCCCCACTGGCTGAGTTGCAAGAGGATGACCTTGAGCCCCAGTCAGCTGTTTGGATCCCAGTTATAATAACTTCCACTGATGGAGCACCTTCTACATACCAAGCACTGGGCTAAGTAACCCTAAGCATCATCTCATTGACCTTTGAGCTTGGTGTGATTGTCTCCATTTCTACAGATAGCAAAACTGAGATCCAGAGTAGTGACAAGGTCATGAGTTAGTAACTTGCAGAAAGCATCAGGCCTGTCTATAGCCTCAGCAGGTATCCACTGTGTTATCTTGCCTCCTGCATGTCCTCTAACTGCTAAGCAATGTGCAAATAAAGACTGTGCTCAGGCCAGCCATTTATTTGCCCAGTGCCATAGCCCAGGGCACCGCTTAGTGGCCCTCCAAAGGTACCTTACACCCCACACACCCACGACCATGAAAACCTCTGCCCTAGGATGGTCTAAAATGTCTGAACAACAATATTCCCCAAAATGCATCTTGGGAAAGGAGAGGCCAGGCTGTTCTGCCACCTCCCTCCGAGTACTCATCTGAGAAACAGGAAATTCTAATCAGTGGCCTAGTTTATTTTCACAAAACCCTCCTGAAAGTCCTCAGACAAAGGTAGATACAATCAACTTTACAAGCACCACTGAGTGCTTGAAAGATTAACAAATATTGTTTTTGCTGGCAGCTGGCCAGGGGTTTAGTGCAACTCACAAAAGAAGATAGCTAGAAGCTGGGAAGTGACAAGAGGCCCACGTTCTGTGACAGGGTTCCTGACAAGCCCCTGTGTCTCAGGACCCTGTCACCATTGACCTCTGAGGGGAGGGGACTGTGTCCCCCTTGGGATCCCTTGTGTACACGTGTGAGCTCTGGGGCTCTGGGCTGTGGGAAACCCTGCTGGGGAGTGGGAGGGAGCCAGCCTTCAAGCTGTTGCACATAGGGCACTTCCCTACACCCAGATGTACCCAATAAATGACAAGCAAAGCACCCTGATGTTGACAAAGTGCCCACCCCCTCTGCCTGGTCCTGGCCTCCTGTGGTCTGTTCCCAGCCTCTAGCCCCCAGACAAAGATCCTTCTGTGAAATGGAGGAACTCCAAACAGGGCTCGAGGAAAGGGGATCTGGTAATTACACATTGGCAGTCAGCACCCAGGCCTCTGGGAATCTGAGCCCAGACCTCTTTCCTGAAAGCAGCAGTTGCTTAACTGATGCTGCCAACTGGACAGAAGCTGTGACCTTCGGATCCACCACTGTCTCCATTGCTCTCCCCCGTGGGGTCCTCTTGGAAGCAGATACATACCTGCCACTCCTGTTCCACTTAGTCTTGCCTTGTCTGAACTTTCTCCCTGCCCTATATCTTTCCTTCCTTCCATCTAATACTTGCTAACTTGTATTTATAGGGCTTTTCTTCCTTCTAAAAATGACGCAGTGGAAAAAGACAAAGGCCTAGATTCAAATCCCATCTCTGCCATCTATTATCTGTGAACTTGGGCAAATAAATGACTTTGCTTCTTTGAACAACCTCAGCTTCCCTATCTATGAATTGGAGTGATATGGTTATGAGGATTAATTCTTCCAGTTCTTACTAGACTATAAACTTCTGGAGGGCAGGATCTAGGTCTAATTCATATCCATATAGTCCTTGTTTTTGGAGCAAGGCCCTGCACATGGAAAGTAAATGCTAGCAAGATGAATGGATGAATGGGTAGATGAGGGACAGGTAGGTAGGTAGATGATAGATAGGTGGATGGTGAATGGATGAGTGGACAGTAAAAGGGTGGGTAGATGATGGATGGATGAGTGGCTAGTGGATAGGTTAGTTGGTGGGGGTGGGGGATGGGTGGATAGTGGATAGATAGGTTAGTGGGGGGATGGATGGGTGGTTGGATGGTGAATGGGTGGGTAGATAGTGGATGGATGGGTGGATGGGTAGGTGGATGGTGAATGGATGAGTGGTTGGGTAGGTGGGTAGATGGGTAGGTGGGTGAATGGGTAGATGGCAGATGGATGGGTGGATGGTGGGTATATTCAACTCCATTACATGCTCAGAAGACTTAGAAGGGAGGGGGCAAAGAGAAAACTGATGTGATCGTCTCAGATGACATCTTGGTGGGTCCTTTGTCAGGAACAGCTCCTAGAGGGTGCTCTTTTGCATGAACTATAGCTTTGACCCCCTGAAGGGGATCACAGCCATGGAGGTTCTGTCTGTCTCAAGTTGATCCAGGTCCTTGCCTAGAGAGTATGGAGAGAGAGGGCGCCTAACCCCTCACGTCTATTGTACAATCCCCCTTAGATTTTAGCTTCATGTGCATGGAAATGAGAGGGGCTTGTGTGGCACCTGCCTCTGGCCCAGACCAGCATATTCGAGTGACACAGCCTAGGCTCTTGTCAAACCCAAAACACCACACCTAGACTTGACCTCATACTCCATGTCTGAGTCCTCAGTCTGGTGGCCAAGAGAGTGCTGTGTCTCCCCCAGATCCACATATAGTTGCTCAAGTGTCCGTACTTGTGTGCATCGGGAAAGAGACAGGCAATCTGGCACAGCTGCTGTGGGCATGGTGGCCAGCAGGCCTGGGTGTGAGCGGTGGCTCAGCCACTAGAACTAGCTCCTGAGCTTACAAAAACAATTGTGTGTATCTCATCCCAATGCAGTGACGTCTTGTTGATATGTGGAAATCCACCATGGTGGTAGGCAGAAATGAACAAATGCTGCAAATCAAGGCCTTTATTTCCTCTAGAGAACAGATCACAAATCAGGGTTTTCTTGCTTATGTTTTCTGGAGAGTTGCATGTAGCTACCTCCAGTCCTCAGTTACTTTGGCTGTAAAATGCAGGACTAGGTCTACATTGGTTGTGCCCTCCCCCGTAAAGGGCATGTGAATGCCACCTGAAGGGCTGTTGTGAGGATCAGAGGGAAAGCCTGGGTGGTGCCTAAGATGCTGCAGGACCCACTGGGCACTAACCGTGGCCACCGCCCCTGGCACTCAGAAGACCTGCCCTATTCCAAGCACATCTCTTCCCTTCCAGAATCTTAGTCAACATGGACAACAACATCATCCAGCATTACAGCAACCACGTCGCCTTCCTCCTGGACATGGGAGAGCTGGACGGCAAGATCCAGATCATCCTTAAGGAGCTGTAGGCTCAAGCATCCAACCCTCAGCCCTTGGTGTAGGCTCCCGGCAAGGGGCCGGCAGGGACAAGGCCCACACCACACACAACCTTTCCACGTGCCTCAGTGCTGTTACTTGAACACCTTCCCTGAGGGAAGAGGCCCTCGAGTCACAACCCACAGATGTCAGAGCCAGGAAGAGCCCTTGGCAGTCTCCTGGTCATGGCGTGCTTGAATCTACTCACTGGACCTCTTGTCAGTGCCTCCCCGTCCACCCCAGAACAATGCCGTTCTGGTGACCACATGCCCAGCAGATTGTTTCCTCCGCCAAAGACCCTCCCCTGCAGGGGCATTCCTGAAGACTGCCCTTCAGACGGTGGAGATACCCCCTTGCTCCTGCAGCGTGCCACCAGCTGGCTGGACTCTGTTCCGGCCCCTATGCGCCATCTTCCTTCAACTTCAGACTAAGGACTTTGCACCCTTTGGTCAGTTAACTTGAAAACTTGATTTTCAGTGCAAATGACTTCTACAGACACGACGGTGGAAACGGCTTCTTTCTCAGATTCCCTCAGTGCACAATGTAAATAACACAGATGATTGACTGGAACAAGTGACCACTATGTAGAACTACCGCCTTGCCACTCATTGTTGTGTACATTTCTTATTTACAATTTCCATTTATGTTATATATATATATATATAAGTATATAGTGTATATATATGCAACATTTTGTATTTTTCATGGATATGTTTTTATCATTTCAAAAAATGTGTATTTCACATTTCTTGGACTATTTTTTAAGCTGTTCTTCAGTTATGCATTTTGTATACTCATGTGGTATTTAGTAATAAAAGTAACTATGTATTACTTCACATGTGGCATTTGTTCCTTCCGGGAAATCTTCTGGGAAGAGAGGCCGAGGGGTGAAGAGGCCTCTCTCCTTTCTCTTTCACCCTGGCTCTGTGCTGGGAGCAGATTATCCTGGACTTGAATATGGTGATCAGTGCACGGCACAGAGGTACCCACTCTGAAAGGCAGCGGAAGACCCTGATCTTTGCCCAGAGCTTTGTCTTGGAATGCATGACCTCAGGGCCACTGACTCGAGATGAAGTCCTGGGAAGGGTCCAGGATGAACTTGAGAACCTCACAGCTGGGGCCTTCAGGCAGCATCCAGGGCTGGGAGCCATGTGGTCTGAGTCTTGTGCCAGCCCTGTCCCTACTCACTAAGCCAAGCTGCTTTCCTTGGAGCTGGCTCCTGGGCTCACAAAAACAATTGTGCACATCTCATCCCAACACAGTGATGTCTTGTTGGTACATGGAAATCAGCCATGGTGGCAGTCAGAAATCAACAAATAAAGGCTACGAATCAAGGCCTTTATTTCTCCCAGAGAACAGACACAAATCAGGGCTTGCTGGCTTTCTTCAGAGAGCCAACTTACCAGCATGTAGCTACCTCCAGTCCTCAGTTACTTTGGCTATAAGATACAGGATATGGTCTATATTGGTTGTTTATAACCATCTTCTGAGCCTAGGGTTCACCGGTGGGCCACCAGGGCCACCCCAGCGTGGGGCAGGGGCAGCAGGCAGGCCCTGAGTATCCTCCCTGACTCCCATCAAAGCAGCTCACCTTTTCCCACTTACACATTAGGGTGTCTTGTAAATGTCCGTCTGAACTGAACTTCTCTAGAAAAGTCTGAAAGCCTTGGATGCCTCTAAGAACCTCCCAGCTCTGACGGAGTCTGTGGTCCTAATTCCCAAGCCCTGCCTAGACTCCCGGCTATGGCAGGTGAGTCACTAGCCTAAGGCACAAAAGTTAAGGGGCGCCAGAGAGCTCAGTAATCAAGATAAGTAATAGGGCAATGCAGTGTTTTTGTTGAAGGCCAAAAAGAAAATCCATGATGAACAAAATATCAAAATTGTAAAGACAGGATTAGTATTCCTGATGTCTCCTTTTGTCCCAAGCTCCGAAGTGGCTTGCCTGGCACTGCAGGAGGGACCCCGTGGAGCATTCAGAGTCACTTCGCCCCGCCCAGGCCTTGCTGCTGCTGTGATACCACCCTCCATGTCAGAGCGGGGTGACGTGCAAAGGTTAACTGACAGCTGTGCTTAGGAGCTGCGCGTTAGTCCTGCTTCCTGAGCTTCTGCCGGCTGCCTCCGGCAGAAGCTCAGGAAGAGCCAGGCAGGAAGCTGGAAGGTGACTCTTCTCAACCTCCATGGTCCATTGGAATCATCTGGGCTGGGCAACTTTCACCACCGCCCTCCTCCTCACTGCTCAGACCCCACCTTGGAGCAGTTAAGTTGGCATTTGTTGGGGGTGAGGGCAGCAGTACTGTTGAAGGTCCCCAGGTGATTACACTGTGCAATCGAGTCTGAGAACCCCTGTGCCGGAGAGGCCACACTGCACTGCTGTGAAGCCTTGTAACCTCTCAGTGCCTGGTGGGATTCATGCCCATAAGGACCTATCAGTGTCAACGCAAAGCCTGCTGGGAGCTTAGGAAGGAGCCTGGCTGCTCCCGCCTCCCACATATCTACATAGTAGCCTCCAGCAACGCCACCAGGGCACATTTCTTTTTCCCCTCCAAATGTATCTTTATGTGGGGTTGTCAGACCTAGAAAGGCCATTTGGACCCAAGGGGTCCTTGAAAAATTCAGCCCCGCCCTTAGAGAAAGCCTTGAGCCAGGCAGCTGCCATTCCAAGATTATCTGTACCCCCCAGAGAGTGAGAAGGTGAAAGGAGTAAAGATATGGAAAGGCCTTTCCACACCGATGGGCATTTTCAAGAGGCTGCTATTGCTGGCGGAGAGAACATCGCCTGCCTGCAGGTAGTGTTCACCCAGCAGACATGCAGTGAGTGGGGAAGTCAGAAAGGGACAGATGAGGGAGGCAGTAGGGAGGGAATGAATGCATGCATGAATGAAACAAGGAGAGGAGACAGCGGAGGGAAGGAAGGAGGGAAAAGGGGGGAGGGAAGGAAGGAAAGCAGAGAAGGAAGGAGGGAGGAAGGAGGCAGAGAGCGAGGAAGGAAGGAGAAAGGAAGAAAGGAGGGAGGGAAGGGAGGGAGGAAGGCAGAGTAGACAGCTGCACCAGTGGAAGGCCAGCTGAAAGCCAAGCAGGGCAGAGCACTGTCAGACCTCTGCTACTCTAGCGTGGCCGTGGACCAGTGGCATCAGCATCCCCCTGGGAATCTGTTAGAAATACAGACTCTCAGGCCCCACCCCAAACCCTACCAAATCTGCATTTTAATAAGATCTCCCAGTGAGTTGCACAAACATTAAAATTTGGGAAGTATTTTCTTAACCGATCAGCGTACCCTAACCCTAGCTAGATACGTTGCAAGCACACCAAGAACTTTAATGAAGACATCCATGCCCGGACCCGACCTCAGGTCAATTAGATCATAATTCTGAGGGCTGGAGCCTGGCCATACTGCCTCCATGACAAAATCCCTGACTGGACGGAGCTGAGAGCAGCCTGTGACCTTGTAAGAACAGCTGGGTATAATCAGAGCAGACCCTCTGAATTTACAGCCTCAGCTCTGGCTGTGTTGGCAATAGAACATGGATTCTGATTGACCAAGAGCAGCCCTGCTCTCCTGTTCTGTTCCCAGATCTTTTCTGACTCCACTTGGAGGGCTTCCTTCTGAAGAGCCTTCACCTGGTAGAGCTATCTTGAGAGGAGACTTGGTGTTCAATGCATGACACCAGCCTCTGCCCAAAGGGACCCCAGGGCCAGCTGTTGCCAGCCCAGCAGCCCACTAAAGTTGCTAAGGGGACCCAGAGTCAGAGGGACCTACAGCCAAGTCGTTAGGATCTAGCCCCATTGCCAGGGATCTGGGGTCAAACAAAGGCACAGCTTCAAGTGTCAGCTTGAAGGATCTTCCAGAACTCTAGCCCCAAGGGGGCAACTGATGGCTAGCAGAAGAGTTGCCTTCAGCTGGAACAAAAATCTCAAACTGAAGTAGTATTGTTAGCATCTCAAGTCAAGAGCTTTTCCATTTTAAGGATTCCCAGGATCCCCTGATAAAGCTGCAAATCGGGCAACAACCCACCCGCACTGTGCTGGGTGCCCCTAGCCCACAGCAGCCTCAGCCCTGAGTCCCCATCCCCACCTGACCTGTTGTGCTCAATGCATTGCCCACCCACCCCTGGAAGATTTTGGCCTTGGAGGTCCTGAATTTTGACCTAACCCTTCCTTTCAGGAAGAAGCTAAGGACCTGGGTGGGCAGATGCACAAGCCATCTCTGCCTTTAACTCCAGAACTCCAGCGCTCCTGACACAGTGCTCCGGGTGGCCTCTCATTCATTCCAAAGTCATGGGGCCCTTGCAAGCATCTGAAGGTCACAAAAAGCCCAGCTTTTGTGAGAAGCAGGAATTCAGTTTAATGGGCTGTGTTACTCCACCTCTCCTCCCTGTCCCTCATGCACCCCCCACAAAGGAAGGCCAATCAGTGACAAAATTCCACAGGAAGGCCCAGGACTTGAACAGTCACAGAGAGAGGGGAAGGGGAGAACCAGGGGAGGAGAGAGGCCTGTGGAGGAGTGGGGGGCAGGGAACAGGGGAGAGCAGTGGGAGGCACCAGAGACTTCCACAAAAAAGGTGAAAGATAGCGTCACTGTTTGGGGAGGGAGGGATTGTGTGATTGGTTCTACATATCTCTTCTTGGTTCTCTAGGACTCCCTTCTCTTGCTGAGGGGAAAAGACTTGACAGGCCAGAAATGGTCCTTTAAAGATCACGTCAAGGCGATGGGGCAGGACTTCGGGGAGGGCATGGAGGCTGGCCAGGGAGGAGAAGGCCCAGGGAAGTGCCAGCCTGCAGGTGGCAGGGCCTCCCTGCCCCTCAGAACCTTTTCTAGGGCTCTGGCTCCAGTAGGGTCCCGTTCACATGTGCTGTACAGCACTGAGCCAATACGCTGAAGCCCACCTCTCTAGAAGGGGTAATGAGCAAAAAGTGACCCCATGACCAGCTTCCATGTTCTTCCTGAAGATGACATACCAAGGCTCATTGGGGGACCAGGGCCTGGAAACCCCTTGGTATCTCTGACAGAGAAGCTTCTGGGCCTTCCTGGCTCGTGAAACTCAAGGAGGAGTCTGGACGTCAAGGCCAGAAGGATGGGACTATGCCCGGCCTCAGCCTGCACTGTCACTCTGTGGACACACGATGGGCCTGGTACCCAGCTCAGCATCAGACATCTAGGCCGGGAATCAGCCTCTGGCTGCTTCTCGGTGGCCTGGTTCTCCTCCTCAGAGTTGGTGCTTCAGGAACTCGAGTCTGCGGAGGAGAGTTCGGCCAGAAGCCAGCCTGGGCAGGGATCTGGGGAAGTAGCCAGGACTGTGGCCACTTCTTTCTGCTCAGGAAACCACTGAAGTTGGGGGGAGGGGTGAGTCTCCAGGGACGGCTTTAGCCAAGGGCAGTGACAGTCAAGGGCAGTGACGCCAGGTCGGCATGGCAGAGCTGCCTCCCAAGTCAGCTGTCACCCAGGCAAGACGCATTCTCCTGAGGAATGTCCTGTGGAAGCCGAGGGGTGGCCAGGGTTCCCCCCAAGCTCGTGCACCGTCGCTACAACACTGGGATCCACTTGTTGTCCTCATTGTAGAGGAAGGACTGCTTTCCCGGGAACTCTGGCTTGTACGTAGCTGTAAGGGAGAGAGGGAAGGAGAGAAAGTGTGAAGAGAGAAAGGGCCTGTTGTGGAGTCCCTGCATTCCACCTTGGAGCTGGAAAGGCCAGGGGCCCCTGCACTAGCCCCTGCATCTTATGTGAGGGGAGACAGGAAGGGCTGGCTCAAGGCTACACAGCTCTTAACTGGCTGAGGTGGGGCTCAAACTCTGGCTTCCTGCCTTCTTTAACTCCTTTTAACTTCTTTAAAAGAACAAGCTGGGAGTGGTAGCGCGTGCCTGTGGTTCCAGCTACTTGGAAGGCTGAGGCAGAAGGATCACCTAAGCAAAGCAGGTCGAGGCTGTGGTGGCTGTGATGGTCAAGAGTGAGACTCCAACTCAAAAACAAAAACAAAAGCAAAATAATAAATAAAATCCGCAGTCATTTTTTGTAAAATTCAGGGGAAAGTGAGTAAAGCAATATTCTTTTGGTTGTGTTTGAGTTCGAATTTCACTCTGTCGCCCAGGCTGGAGTGCAGTGGCACGCTCACAGTCACCACAGCCTCCATCTGCTGGGCTCAGGTGATCCTTCCACCTCAGCCTTCCAAGTACCTGGAACTACAGGCGCGTGCTACGACGCCCAGCTTGTTTTTTTGATTTATTGCGGAGACAAGTTCTCACCAAGTTGCCCAGGCTGGTCTGGAAACTCCTGGGCTCAGGCAATCCTCTCACCTCGGCCTCCCAAAGTGCTGGGATTACAGGTTTGAGCCACTGTGCCCAGCCAGCAATATTCTTAAAGAAGCAACTGCTGACATGGTTCTCTAGGAGATAGGCAGCCGGGACCAAGCAGGGCTTGGGAATCACAGTCTCAGGTTGTCAGAAACTCTCATGTAGAGACCCACTTGGTTAATGAATGTCATGTAAGGCCTCCCTGTTCTTGTACTTGGGAAGATGCTAAGGGAGCCCATGGTGGTTCAGATGTATCTGTACCCACTAGAAGCTGGACAGGCCGGTGCCTGCACAGGTATGCGCCCAGGAGGCGCCTCAGGGAAGCCCACCTTAGCTGGTTGATCAGTGCCTGTCCCTGTGTGCCAAGTACCTGGCACCATGTGTGGCACTCAGGCAAAGCTCCAGGAGAACAGGGCCAAACAGGGTCAGACTAGGGTCCCCACCCATCTCCAGGCCCCTAGAGCACTCCACTGTATGGAACGTCTGCATGTTTGCTGGCCAAAACAGAGTTCTCCTGGACTGACCAGATGGCCCCTAGGCCAGATTTCTGCAGTCTTGCTGGTTTGATCAGTAGCAGAAAGGAACCTTCTAATAGCATGGTCAAATGAGATTCTGCAGCTGGACAGTGTACCGAGGGACATTGGCTTGAGCGGGCTTCCCCAGGGCCCCCTCTTACCACTCCACCTTAGCAAGTTGGCAGCATCTGAGGTTGCTTGGATGGTGGGTGCAAAGGACAAGGGTCGGGGCCCCGTGACACCCTGAGCTCCAAGCCCAACTCCACCAAGGTCAAACATGGCTTCTGACTGAGTTACTTCAACTCACTGAAATTGTTTCTTCCTATGGTAGAGTTTTCGTGGGAGGCTTATATCTGCAGGGCCACAGCTGTGAGCATGACTTTCTCCTTGTCTGGGCTGCCTTCCATGATTCCCACTTGTGAGTGTGGATGAGAAGAGGTCTCCCTACCAGATTGCAGCCTCTGGGGGCCAACACAAGGCCCAGGTCATCTTTGCTCCCAGGGCAGGAGCATCATCAGTGCTCACTAAAAAGCTGAGTGTAACCCTTGGATATGGTCCTCGGACCTGGGTCATCTCCAAGAGCCTTTCACCTTAAAAACCCAACATTTCTATGCTCTGAAAATGTGGGCTGGTAACTCTTCTAAGTCTACTCTCACCTCTGTAACCTGTTTGGCAAACAGCCTATAAATCAGTGGCATTCGATGGCCCAGGAATGACAAACAATTCCAGAAGATTTGGTTTTTACAATCATTTCAAACGATCTTCTGACCTGGGCCAGGCAGGCCTGGCTGGGCTGACACCACCGTCCACCGGCTGGTGTTGGACACAAACGACGCACTGGAGATGAAGTGCTTGGGTGGCCCCGTGTAGTCCACGATCTCGTACTGACCAGGTCCTGGGAGAGGCGGCTTTGGGGGCAGAGGCAGAGGCTGGGCAGAGAAGTTCAGCATGGGGTTTTTCCTTCAGGAAAGACAAAATTAGGAGATGTCACTCAGACAGTTTATGGAGGCAAGGCCAGTTTTTAGGCACAGCCAAAGCCTGCACAGTACTGAGTTGTGTGTACAAGGACTGGACATGGCACCCATAAATCTAGACAGAGCCCTAGCCCCACCGCCAATGAGCTGGAGGGCCCCAGACCTGTTTCTTTATCTGCACATGACAGTCATAATATAGTACCTACCTCTAGGCCAGGGTGTCAGGCTTAAATGAGATAATGCACCTGGGACATGATACTCAAGACAGGACCTGGCACACAGTGAGAGCCCAGTGCACATTGTTGGACATGGTGCTGTTGAGCGAATCAGGAATGGCAAGCAGGATTTATCTCACGTATGAACTCTGATCTATTGGTAGCGCCTGACCGGAGCTTCATGGTGATACCGGGGCTTCACATGGGCTCCATTTTGATCCACTTGTGATGTCTGACATGGTCAGGGAAAGGGAAGAGGCATCCCACATTCCAGGGATTTGCTATCTCCAAACAAGCAGATCTCTAGAGGTCATTCATTCTAACACTGACGTTCCAGAATCCTACTAAATATCTTCCGGGCAAGGCAGAAGGCAGGAGTAAAAATGCACTGAGTTGGACATCAAGAGACCTCTGCATGACACTCACCGCTTACACTGTGACTGTTTTCAGGTCTGTCTTCTACCTCTTTCAGAAAAGGGAGTCTCCCTTAATCTTTGGCATTCAAACATTAAATGAAAGAGAAACCAGACCTGTACTCAAGTCCTAGCTGTCATTAACTCACTCTGGGCCTCATTTTCCCCATCTGTAAAATGAGAGTTGGTCCAGATGACCTCTGAGGTCCCTTCCAGCTGTGACCTTTCATCAGGCCTTGATTTAAAGTTCTGCCAGGTTGCCATGGAATTTTGGGGTTGTTATGGGAGTCATGCTACTCTCCTGACCATGTGACAGAAGGGCTGCCTAATTCTGCCTCACACCTGTAGCTTCTTCTAAGGCCTCTCACCAGAAGGGAAGAGAAGGTTCTCAGCACTGAATGCCCAAGGGAGCCTGCTCATTCAAGCAGAGGAGGGGACTTGGGATTCCTGGCCACTAGGTCGCTGCTGCCCTTTGACCCAAACCTTTTTAAATCCAGAGAACTCAAGGGGCCCTCATGATGTCTCATGCAAATTTCATAGTTTGCTTAAGAAGTTGATGTGCAGAGAGATGAACTAACTCATCACAAGTCACAGAGCACATCCCTGGGGATGCTGGCACAGAACTCAAGTCTCTGGTGCCTAGCAATCTGGAGGGAGCACAGCGGCAGAGGGGACCGAGTTTGAGAGCCATGCAGACCTGATTCTGAATCCCAGCCAGGCCCTTATTGGCTGCAAGACCTGGACAAGTCCCAACCTCTCCGACACTCAGGGCCAGTGTATGTAGCAGGGAGTGGCCACACTCACTGGTTCTGAGGGAGCTGTGACGGGTAGAGAACAGGTGTTCACAGCTCCTAGTGTGATGTCAGCACCTAGCAGGTGCTCAGCAACATCAGTCGTTATTCTAGGAGGGTCCCTGAAGTGCCGCCTTGCACTGTTTGGTGACACAGGAGCAGCTGAACCTCAGGAAAGAAGAGCAATTCAGCCCCCACAGAGTCACGCTGAGCAGGGACACACCCACTGTCGCCATCATAAAAGTGCTTGAGGCTAACATCTTGTGATGAAGGCACAGCTGGCTTGGATGCTTATACTTAGAACAAAGGAACCCACTGGAAAGGTGGAGGACTGCCACCTCTCTCCTCCCCCTCCAATCTGCATGGAAGAACTGGTTATAGTGTGTGATCCCCAACCTCTCCCCTATAAATACAAGCTGGCTTCATGTTCTGGCTTGTGGCTCCCCCTTCAAAACACCCCCAGACATTTGATGAGTGTTTGGCTGGCATTACAGAGAGCCAGGCTTGATTCCTGGAAATTAGAGCTGGAATGAGCTGATCATTGTATGAGGCCACCCCGCCGCTGGTCTGGGTCATCCCCAGCCCAAGGTTCCCACCTTATTCTTGGAGAAAACCATGAGTGTCTGCTTTCCTGGCCAGAGACAGCCTGCAGGAGGCTGGGGCAGGCTGCATGAGTGTCTCCAGGCAGTCTCTGCAAGGTGGGTGCAGAGGTCCTTGCCCTCCACCCCTTCCTGTGCCAGGAGAGACTCAGAAGCTGCAGCCGTGTGTGTGGCTCCTTGCCAGGCACACTTGGGAATCCAGACAGTTCTGTGCTAAGACACAGACCCGAATGACCTCGAGGGCTTGACAATCCACCCACTGGTGTTGATCATGAAGGTGACAACTTCAGGCAGTACACGCAGGTCTGCACTCAGAGCTGGGTGTGACCTTCTACTTCCCTGTTCACCATCTGCGTGTCCTTAGTAAAGGCTTTTAACCTCCCTCCTCAGTTTCTTCATCTGAAAAATGGTGGATAGCAATACCTGCCACCCACTATTGTTAGGAAGATCAACTAACAGCAATACTTGAAAAAAAAAAAATGAGGCCGGGCTCGGTGGCTCAGCCTGTAATCCCAGCACTTTGGGAGGCCGAGGTGAGTGGATTGCCTGAGCCCGTGGGTTCGAGACCCGCCTGGGCAACTTGGTGAGA
>CAUYQG010199061.1:0-15466 GCA_963574415.1 Tarsius wallacei | reverse complement strand
CTTACTCTGTCGCCCAGACTGGAGTGCAGTGGTCGCTCCCTGCCACCGCAGCCTCGACCTGCTGGGCTCCGGTGATCCCTCCGCCTCAGCCTTCTGCTGGAATTACAGGCACGCGCTACCACGCCCGGCTGATTTTTTGATTTATTGTAGAGATGAGGTCTCGCCAAGTTGCCCAGGCGGGTCTCGAACCCGCGGGTCAGGCAATCCACTCACCTCGGCCTCCCAAAGCGCTGGGATTACAGGCTGAGCCACCGAGCCCGGCCAGGGTTCACTCCTGATGTTGTACATATTCTAAGGGTTTGGACAAATGTGTCCACTATGATATACATTTGGACATGATATGGGTCCAGACATGCATCTACCAATATAGAATCATACAGAGTAGTTTCACTGCCCTAAAAATCTGTGTGTTCCAGCTACCTACTCATCCCTCCCTTCCCCCAACCCATGGCAACCACTCATCTCTTTACTGTCTCCACTGACATGCCTTTTACAGAATGTCACCTGGAATCATGCAGTATGCAACCTTCTCAGATTGGTTTATTTCAATTAGCAATATGCACTTAAGTTTCCTCTATGACTTTTTTTTTTTCTAGAGACAGGGTCTCACTTTGCCACCCAAGCTGGAGTGCAGTGGCACAATCATAGCTCACTATAGCCTCAAACTCCTGGACTCAACTGATCCTCCCACCACAGCCTCCCAAGTAGCTGGGACTATAGGCATACACTGCCATGCCCAGCTAATTTTTTAAAATGTTTGTATAAACAGGATTTCTCTACGCTGCCCAGGCTGAACTCCTGGCTTCAAGTGATTCTCTCACCTTAGCCTTCTAAAGTGCTGGGGTTATAGGTGTGGCCACTGTGCCTGGCCAAACTTTCATGGAGTTGGAGTCTCACTCCGTCGCCCAGGCTGGAGTGTGGTGGCACACTCAAGGCCACCCCAGCATCGACCTGCTAGGCTCCGGCGATCCTTCCGCCTCAGCCTTCCAGGTAGCTGGAACTACAGACATGCGCTACCACATCTGGCTAATTTTTTGTATCTATTGTAGAGACGAGATCTTGCCAAGTTGCCCAGGTTGGTCTTGAACCTGCGGGCTCAGGCAATCCTCTCACCTCGGCCTCCTAAAGCACTGGAATTAGGGGCTGAGCCACCGTACCCAGTCAGCTCACTTCTTTTTTAGTGCTGAATAGTAGTCCATTGTCTGGAGGTACCACAATTTACTTATCCCTTCACCTGCTGAAACATATCTTGGTTGCTTCCAAGTTTTGGCAATTATGAGTAAAACTGCTATAAGCATCATCTACATACTTGCCTGATTGATTGAAATGAGGTCTATGTTGCCCAGGCTGGCTCAAACTCCTGGGCTCAAGCAGTCTTCCTATCTCAGCCTCCTGAGTAGCTGGGACTACAGGTGCATGTCATCACACACAGCTTATACTTGCTTTTGAATTATAAACATTTTCTGCTTCCCCCTTAGACTGTGAGCTCCTTGAGAGCAGAGATTCTGTGATTTAGCATTTTATTCTCTATTCTTGGCATAAAGTAGACACAGAGTAAATGCTTTTGAAGAATTAATGAAACACAGATCAATGTGTTTATTGTGATCTTTCAAGTGTAAAATACAGAGACATGTAGGTTTTTTTGGTTTTGGTTTTTTTTTGTTTGTTTTTTTTCTTGGTTGGAGTCTCAATCTGTTGCTCAGACTGGAGTGCAGTGGCACGCTCAAGGCCACTGCAGCCACGATGCTCAGGTGATCCTTCCACCTCAGTCTTCCAAGTCGCTGGAACTACAGGCATGTGCCACCACGCCTGGCTAATTTTTTTATTGTAGAGATGAGGTCTCTCCAAGTTGCTTAGGTTGGTCTCAAATCCGTGGGCTCAGGCAATTCTCACCTCGGCTTCCCAAAATGCTGGGATTATAGGCGTGAGCCACCATACGCAGACGACATGCAGTTTGCACAAGGATTCTTTGGAGAGTGTCTGGGGAAGTAAGATTAAAAGGAAAATCTCTCAGCAGTTGTCCAGTGGGGACTTAGAGAAAACTGGAGAATCAGTCAGTCACAGTGGCTCACATCTGTAATCCCAGCATTTTGGGAGGCAGAGGCAAGAGGATTGCCTGAGTCCAGGAGTTTGAGATCAGCCTGGGCAACTCGGCAAGACCTTGTCTCTACAATAAATCAAAATATTAGCTGGGCATGGTGACACACGCCTGTAGTTCCAGCTACTTGGAAGACTGAGGCAGAAAGATCACCTGAGCCCAGCGGGCCAAGGCTACAGGCTGCAGTGACCATGAGCGTGTCACTGCACTCCAGCCTGGGCCACAGAGTGAGACTCCTACTCAAAAATAAATAAATAAATAAATAAATAAACTGGAGAATCACTCAGGATGAGATGAAGTTCAGAACCACGGTCTCCCAGGTTTTTGCTCATGCACCCTTAACATTTTTTGAAAAATAATCTTCATACCACACGTTTCAGTGTTAAATTTAAATATTTGAAAAGGACATCATTTCCAGCTTATTTTAAATTTTGAAATGCTAAACTAAAACACAACTCTTGCATGTACCTGACAGAATTTTTAAATTCTGGCTGAGCTGCTCACACCTGTAATCCTAGAATTTTAGGAGGCCGAGGTGGAAGGATCACTCGAAGACAGAAGTTCAAGACCAGCCTGGGCAGCATAGTGAGACCTTATCTCTCTTAAAAAAAAAATTAAAATTAGGTGAGCATGGTGATACATGCTATATGCCTATAGTCCCAGCTACTTGAGAGACTAAAGTGAGAGGATCACTTGAGCCCAAGAGTTTGAGACTGTAGTGAGCTCTCACTGCACTTCAGTCTGGAATACAGAGTAAGACCAAGACTCAAATTTTTTTTTAAATCTATTTTTTAAAGGATGACTGCTATCATTCTTTAAAAAATACAGACTCTTCTTTTCTTTTTTTTTTTTAAGTTAGCATTGCCCAGGCTGGAGTGCAGTGACACACTCACGGCTACCCCAGCGTTGATCTGCTGGGCTCAGGCGATCCTTCCGCCTCAGCCTTCCAAGTAGCCAGAGCTACAGGTGCCCGCTACTGCACCCAGCTAATTTCTTTGATATATTGTAGAGATGAGGTCTCACCAAGTTGCCCAGGCTGGTCTCGAACTCCTGGGCTCAGACAATCCTCTCGCCTTGGCCTCCCAAAGTGCTAGGATTACAGGCTTGAGCCACCACACCTGGCCCAGACTCTTCTTTAACAGCTGGAAATTTTACTTTATTCCTTTTTCTCCTTGAACTACATTCTACTACCCCTACAGGATTTCACACTAACATTGTGAATTCTTTTTTTTTAAAATTAGAGTCTCACTCTGTCACCCAGACTGGAGTGCAGTGGCATGCTCGTGGCCACCTTAGCCTCAACCTGCTGGGCTCAGGCGATCCTTCCATCTCGGCCTTCCAAGTAGCTGGAACTACAAGGGTGCACCACCATGCCAGGCTAATTTTTTTATTTACTGTAGAGACGAGGTCTTACCATGTTGTCCAGTCTGGTCTCAAACCCCTGGACTTTGGCAATCCTCTCGCCTCTGCCTCCAAAAGTGCTGGGATGACATGCATAAACCACTACTTCTAGCCAACGCATTTTCTTTACTGCCTATTTGTTCACTCACTGCCAGACTCACTTCCCTGATAGTGATACGGTTTTTTATCTGGTCTGCTATTGGCTCAGTGGGCTGGCAAGCCGAATCACAAGGAGTGTTAGCTCGATGGGCTGGCAAGCCAAGTCCCAAGTGTTGCTAGTTCAGTGGACAGGCAAGCCAGCCCCCGAGAAGTGTCTTAGCTCTGCTCCATAGTCTCATTCTCAGTCAGCAGCTCTTCTCTCATTGGTCTTGCTTCTAGCTTCACTCGGTCAGCAGTTCTCTCACTTCTGCTGGCTCTGCTGGGTTGGTCGGCTGGCAAGTCAGTTTCTGGGGTGCGTAGATCTTCAGCTCCCATGATCTCCAGCAGCTCCTAGAGTTCGGGTTCTTGTCTCGTGCCCAGGATGCATGAGGGACACGG
Organism: Tarsius wallacei; assembly: GCA_963574415.1. Taxonomy (NCBI): domain Eukaryota; kingdom Metazoa; phylum Chordata; class Mammalia; order Primates; family Tarsiidae; genus Tarsius; species Tarsius wallacei. The sequence continues at coordinate 11,430 of CAUYQG010199061.1, read as the reverse complement.
GTGGCTGGAAGGTGAGAAAGTAGGATTTATTAAGAAGACAGAAGAGCTCCCAAGCAGGAGGGGGTCCGAAAGAGGGCTGCCCAGAAATATATTTCTTAATGAGGTAGATAAGGCTTTTTGGTAAAAACATAGTTTATATATCCACAGATTATTGCTAGAATGAGACAAGATTCAATTCAGCATCTCGTCGGCTTTTGGGTTCTGGTTTTGTTTTTGTTTTTGTTTTTTGAGCTGGGGTCTCACTTTGTCACCCAGGCTGAAATTCAGAGATGTGATCACTGACCTCTGGGGCTCAGGAAATCTTTCCACCTCAGCCTCTGGCATAGCTGGGACTACAGGCATGCCCCACAATGCCCAGCTAATTTTTTTTATTTTTTGCCGAGATGAAGTCTTGTTATGTTGCCTAGGTTGGTCCCCAACTCCTGGCCTCAAGCAATCCTCCTGCCTCAGCCTCCCAAAGTGATGGGGTTACACAGGCGTGAGTCACTGTGTCTGGCCTGGGTCTGTTTAGTAAATGCAAATGCAGTGGCTGTTCTTTCTTTCTTTCTTTCTTTCTTTTTTTAGTGAGAGTCTCACTCTGTCACCCAGGATAGAGTGTAGTGGTATGCTCATGGCCACTGCAGCCTCAACCTGCTGGGCTCAGGTGATCCTTCCACCTCAGCCTTCCAAGTAGCTGGAACTACAGGCATGTGCCACCACACCCAGCTAATTTTTTTATTTAGTGTAGAGACAAGGTCTTGTCAAGTTGCCCAGGCTGGTCTCAAACCGCTGGACTCAGGCAATCCTCTCACCTCAGCCTCCCAAAGTGCTGGGATTATAGGGCTGAGCTACCATACCCGGCTATACTTTCTTCACCTATAAGTAGACAGAACTGGAAGTTTTGTGATAGCACTTCCAGTCACCTAATTCTTTAAAATTCTTCCAAACTGCATGCCAAACAACATGAGATATCATCAAATATTATTTCCATGATCTCTCATGAGGGTCTAAATCAGTTAGAATTGCCTACATTTTGCTGAAATCAAAGAAATAGAGACACCTGCCCTGTTGCCTAGTCATCAGAGAAATTTACTCCCTCAGTTTCTGGGAATTATATCCAAATGGCCTTACTAGGTCTTAGCAAAACACCGTTGATTTTACCTGTGACTGAAAGTCATCTTGTTTAAATAGTCATGGTGAGCCGGGCTCGGTGGCTCAGCCTGTAATCCCACGCCTTGGGAGGCTGAGGTGAGTGGATCGCCTGAGCCCGTGGGTTCAAGACCCGCCTGGGCAACTTGGCGAGACCTCCTCTCTACAATAAATTAAAAAATTAACCAGGTGTGGTAGCACGCACCTGTAGTTCCAGCTACTCAGAAGGCTGAGGCGGAAGGATCGCCGGAGCCCAGCAGGTCGAGGCTGCGGTGGCCGGGAGCGGCCACTGCACTCCAGTCTGGGCGACAGAGTGAGACTTCAACTCAAAAAAAAAAAGTCATGGTGAAAACTAAGCATTATTAATTTTAATGTCTTTGCTAGTATAATGCTTTTATTATGGCAAAATACACAGAATATTAAAATGATCATTTTAAATGTACAGTTGGCCGGGCCCAGTGGCTCAGCCTGTAATCCCAGCACTCTGGGAGGCCGAGGCGAGTGGATTGCCTGAGCTTATGGGTTCGAGACCAGCCCAGGCAACTTGGTGAGACCTCCTCTCTACAATAAATAAAAAAAAAATTAGCCGGGCATGGTAGCAAGTACCTGTAGTCCCTGCTTCTTGGAAGGCTGAGGCGGAAGGATCGCCGGAGCCCAGGAGGCCAATGCTGGGGTAGCCGTGAGTGTGCCACTGCACTGCAGCCTGGGTGACAGAGTGAGATTCCAACTAAAAAAAAAAAAAGTACAGTTTAGTCTATTCACGATGTTGTGCACCCATCATCACTATACATTTCCAGAACTCCATCATCTCAAATTGAAACTCTGTACCTAAACCCCTCTCCCAGCCCCCATTAACCTCTATTCTACTTTCTGTCTCTATGAATTTACGTATTCTAAGTGGAATCATACAGTTTTGTTTGTCCTCTTATATCTGGCTTATTTCACTCAGCATAATGTCTTCAAGTCATACATGTTGTAGCCTGTGTTGGAATTTCATTCCTTTTTAAGACTGAATAATATTCTACTATATACTATATATATATGTCATATATATGTTTTATACACACACCCACATCACATTTTGTTTGTCAGCTCATTTGTTCATGGACATTTGGGTTGTTTCTGCCTTTTATCATTGCAAATAATGCTATGAACATTGGCATACAAGTATCTGTTTGACTCCCTGCTTTCAGTTATTTTTAGCATATACTGAGAAGTGGATTGTTGGATCACATAGTAATTCTATGTTTAATTTTTGAGGATCCATAAAACCGTTTTCCACAGTGGCCGAACCATGTTACACTCCCACCAGCAATGCACAAAAGTTTCCATTTCTCCACATCAGCCAACACTTGTTATTTTCCCTTTTCATGGTAGCATTCTAGTGGCTGTGGGTATAAAACACTTTTTGATAAAATATTTTTATCTCATCATCTGCTTTTTTTTTTTTTTTTTTGAGTTGGAGTCTCACTCTGTCACCCAGACTGGAGTGCAGTAGCATGCTCCCAGCCACCACAGCCTTGACCTGCTGGGCTCCGGCGATCCTTCCCCTTCAACCTTCCAAGTAGCTGGAACTACAGGCACACACTACCACACCTGGCTAATTTTTTGATTTATTGTAGGGATGAGGTCTCGCCAAGTTGCCCAGGCGGGTCTCGAACCCGCGGGCTCAGGTAATCCGCTCACCTCAGCCTCCCAAACACGGGATTACATCATCATCTGCTTTTAAACATACTTTTGTCAGTACCTTGGAATAAAGACTTAACTCATTCAATTAATGGAAAAGTTCCACATCTACTCTGGCAAAGCCAAAGAAGGCCTTCTACAAAAAGCCTGACTTCATCCTTTGGTTCCAAGAAACGTGTTGCTGTGGGTGTCCCCATGACAACCACATTGATTTTGAATTCTAATCTAAGATGAATGCCTCATTTCTAATGATATGTTTTGTCTACAGTAGAAATATGTGTAAGAAATATAAATATGTAAGCTGGGAATGGTGGTGCATGCCTGTAGTCCCAGCTGCTTGGGAGGCTAAGGCAGGAATTCAAGAACACAGTGCACTATGATCACATCTGCGAATAGTTACTGCACTCCAGTCTGGATAACACAGCAAGACCCATCTCTATTTTTAAAAGAAAAAAAGAAAGAAATATAAGTATGTATAAGAAATATGTCTGGCTGGATGCAGTGGCCTACGTCTGTAATTGCAATACTTTGGGAGACCAAGGCAGGAGGATCGCTTGAGCCCAGAAGTTCAAGACCAGCCTGGGCAACATAGTGAGACCCTGTCTCTCCACAAAAAAATAAAAATAAAAATTAGCTGGGCATGGTGGCCTGCATCTGTAGTCCCAGCTACTAGGAAGCTGAGGTGGGAGGATTGCCTGAGTCCAGGAGATTGAGGCTGCAGTTAGCCATGATTGTGCCACTGCACCCCAGCCTGGGTGACAGTGAGACCTTGACTAAACACACACACACACACTCATTCACTCACTTCTTATTGTTGCTGTGACAAATTTTCACAAACTTGTTGGCTTAAAACAACATAAATGTGTTAATTTACAGTTTTGGAGGTAAGGAGTCTGACATGAGTCTCACTGAGCTAAAAATCAAGGTGTCATCCGGGCTGTGTTCCTTTTGGATGCCCTAGGGGAGAATCCATCCCCTCACCTTTTTCTGCTGCCCATAATTCCTGGCTGATGGAGTCCTTCCTCCATCTTCACGGTTCACAGTGGCCACTGAAGTATTTGTCACACTGCATCACTCTAACGCTGACCCTCCCGCCTCCCTCTGTCACTTAGAAGGACCCTTATCAGGACATTGGGCATACCTGATTACTCCAGGATATTCTACCCATCTGTGTTTAACTTTTAAATTACATCTGCAAAACTCTTAATCATGATCATACCTGCAAAAACCCTTTTGCCATGTAAGGGAACATATCCACAGGTGCCCAATACCTTTGGGGCCATGAGCCTACCAATCCACCAGAGAAAGATGCAATCCTCTCCCTCAGGGAACGTGGTGGTTTTATTATTATTATTATTATTTTTAGGTGTTACAAGATCAAATGCCCACACTTATTGTTCTGATAGCTCCCCACCACCCTGAGGTTTTCTCAGACTGCCATCAGAGCTGCTATAAGAACATGTTTTTCACTGTGGGTAGCTTCACAGTCAACTCCTCAAGCAGAAGACTGAAATAGTATTACTTTTTAGAAGCTCTTGGTGTAAAGAGAACACATCAATATGGAGAATAGAGCCTTGCTTCTTGATTTCAAGAAAAACATTAACTAATTTATCAATTTCTTTCTGATACAATCTGCCAGAACGCTCTGTGTAGAATTCTTTTCCATCCCTACCACATGTCTGGGTGGGAGGAGAGGATGGCAAGGTGCCAGCATGTTAGCAGGCAGTTCTGGTGACGCTCTAGGCTCTGCTCCCTTTCTGCTGGTAGTAGGCAACATCTTTTCTGGAGGTGCAGCAGCTTGATGGGAGGTGAGGAGGAGGAAGGGGTCACTCACAAATCTCCTCTTCTTGAAGCTATATATATATTTAAGCTGGGCTCAGTGGCTCAGCCTGTAATTCCCGGCACTTTGGGAGGCTGAGGTGAATGGATTGCCTGAGCCTGTGGGTTCGAGACCCGCCTGGGCAACTTGGTGAGACCTCATCTCTACAATAAAATCAAAAAAATTAGCCGGGCGTGGTAGCTCATGCCTGTGGTTCCAGCTACTTGGAAGGCTGAGGTGAAGGATCGCCAGAGCCCAGCAGGTCGAGCTGCGGTGACTGGGAGCGGCCACTGCACTCCAGCCTGGGCGACAGAGTAAAAAAAAAAAAAAGAAAAAAAACCATATATATATATATATATATATATATATATTTTTTTTTTTTTTTTTTTGAGTTGGAGTCTCACTCTGTCGCCCAGGCTGGCAATGGCACGCTCCCGGCTACCGCAACCTCAACCTGCTGGACTTAGGCGATTCTTCCGCATCAGCCTTCCAAGAAGCTGGAACTACATACACATGCCACCATGCCTGGCTAATTTTTGTGAGTTACTGTAGAGACGAGGTCTCACCAAGTTGCCCAGGCTGGTCTCGAACCCTCGGGCTCCAAAAGTGCTGGGATTACAGACTGAGACACCGCACCCGGCCAAAGCCATATTATTTGGTGTTCATTAAACAGGTCTTAGAGTTCCCTAAATCAACAACCTTTGGGCAGCCACTTTTAGCCTTCTCCTGGATGGTGCACTACTTACAGTAATAGGTATTGGAGATTCCCGGGCCTCCACAGATCACACAGCACCCCTGATAAGAGCCATTATTACACTCATCCCAAATGCGCACCAGGGTGCAGGGATGCACATAAGCGTCACAAATCACACGCTTACTGTCACAGTTTTCACACAGTCTTCTGATGGCAATGCCAGCCTGCTGGTGGCAAAAGATCAAATCTGGAGGATGTTTAGCCATAGCTCCTACCCAAGCCGGCCACCAGAAGCCACGGTGTTTTAATTGTTAAAAGAAGCTTGCTGACACTAACATCTGATGACAATAAGTGAATTCTCCTGTTTGGGGCCTAGGGATGATGTACCACTCCTAGAAAGGAGCAGAAGGGTGATCGTAGGTGGGGAGGGGAGACAGAAAACCCAGCATGAGGCAGCTACCTCAAGCCAAGTAGTGTAATTAAAGAATATGTAAGGAGGTACATATACACAATGGAATATTACGCAAGCCATAAAGAAGAACAAAATCATGAACTTCACAGCAACCTGGATGGACTAAGAGTCTATAATACTGAGCTATCTATCACAGAAGCAAAGAACTGAGTATCACATGTTCTCACTCATGAGCAGACCTTGAACAATTATCGTAACAGTATAAGAAAAGGATTGGTGGTAGTGGGAAACTGCTGGGAGGGGGGCGGTGAAGTGGGGTTGGCAGTAATGGGAATCTGCCTGGGGAAGGGGGTGGGGCACACCTCATCAACAAGGGTAGCTGCATAATGAACATTTGTATACCTAACCCTGAATTGTACCCCCACATCTTTAAAATAAAAAGATTAAAAAGAAAAAAAATAATACATAAGGAATTTGTCTGGATACCGTTGCTCATGCCTATAATCCCAGCACTTTGGGAGATGGAGGCAAGAGAATTGTTTGAGCCCAGGAGTTCAAGCCAGGACAACATAGCAAGAACTCATCTCTATTTTAAATTTAAAAATAAAAATGTAGCCGGGCTCGGTGGCTCAGCCTGTAATCCCACGCCTTGGGAGGCTGAGGTGAGTGGATTGCCTGAGCCCGCGGGTTCGAGACCTGCCTGGGCAACTCGGCGAGACCTCATCTCTACAATAAATTTAAAAATTAGCCAGGTGTGGTGGCGCGCGCTTGTAGTTCCAGCTACTTGGAAGGCTGAGGCGGAAGGATCGCCGGAGCCCAGCAGGTCAAGGTTGCGGTGGCTGGGAGCGGCCACTGCACTCCAGTCTGGATGACAGAGTGAGACTCCAACTCAAAAAACAAAAAACAAAAAATAAAAAAATAAAATGTTTAAAAATGCAAAGATTTTGAGAATTGGAAAATGTTTCCCTAAAGCTGTCTGTGCCTAGGAATTCTCCAGGAAAGTCTCCATTACTATTTGAAGGCTTTTGCTTTGAGATATAGACCTCAGCTCTCATAACACAATCACTCTCGGGTGCCCTCAGAAGGAGGTGTTTCCTGTGCCTCATGTCCCGTACCTCATGTCCTGCCTGAATTATTATACCCCAACTCAGCCGACATAATTCCTACGGCTACCAACGAATTCTCTCGTCCCTCTTTCTTTGAATCTCATGATTACTGTTCATTGCTTTATCATTCCTTCCACTTTAATTCACCATGCTTTTTAAATTTTTTTTTTTTTTTGAGTTGGAGTCTCACTCTGTCACCCAGGCTAGAGTGCAGTGGCACATTCATGGCCACCCCAGCATCGACCTGCTGGACTCAGGCAATCCTTCTGCCTCAGCCTTCCAAGTAGTCAGAACTACAGGTGCATGCTACCATGCCTGGCTAATATATATATATTTATTTTTATCGTAGAGATGAGGGCTCGCCAAGTTGCCCAGGCTGGTCTCGAACCCGCGGGCTCAAGCAATCTACTCACCTCGGCTTCCCAAAGTGCTGGGATTACAGGCTGAGCCACACGAGCTCGGCCTTAATTTTTAAATTTTTTTTCATGTGTTGGGGTCTCACTCTGTCGCCCAGGCTGGAGTGCAGTGGCACAATCATGGCTCATTGCAGCTTTGACCTTCTGGGCTCAGGTGATCCTCCCACCTCAGCCTCCTGAGTGGCTGGGTCTACAGGCATGCACCACATCACCTGGCTAATTTTTTTTATTTTTTGTAGAAACGAGGTCTTGCTATGTTACTCTGACTAGTCTCAAACTCCTGGGCTTAAGAAATTCTCAGCTTCTCAAAGTGTTGCGATTACTGATGTGAGCCACCATGCCCGGCCAATCTTTTAATTTTAGTTTTTTTTAGAGATGGAGTCTTGCTCTACTGCCCAGGTCATAGTGCAGTGGCATGATCATAGCTCACTGCAGCCTCAAACTCCTCCTACCTCAAATGATCTTCCCACCTCTGTTTCCTGAGAACCTGGAACTATAGGTGTGAGCCACCATGCCCAGCTAACTTTCTTTTTTTTTAATTTTAGTGATGGGGTCTCACTATGTTGCCCAGGCTGTTTTTAAACTCATGGCCTCAAGCAATCCTCCTGCCTTGGCCTCCCAAAGTGCTAGGATTACAGGTGTGAGGCACAACGTTCATTCTCTTTGAATATTTTGTCTATAAATTCTTGAGGCTTTGGGTTTTCCTATCACCAGCCAGGATAAAGTGACTTCACCAATCGTCTACCAGGTGAAGCTTCAGGCAGCCTACAGATGGCTGTTTTGGGGTCAGTGCCATCGATGGTGGCTAAGACAAAGGAGCCTGGAGGGAAAAAACTTGACTGCCTAAGTGGAATGTCTAGAAGGGGCTGGGATAAGGCAGGTGCTCAGAACACCACTGTCCCATACAAACCTGAGTAGACAGTGGGGTCTTGCCTTTCTAAATTACATTCCAGATCAGAACTCTCCAGCAGAAATATAACACAAACCACAAATACAAGCCATCTATGTCACCTTAAATATCTAGTAGCCGCACCTTTAGAAAGTAAAAAGAGGCTGGCTGTAGTGGCTCACGCCTGTAATTCCAACACTTCAGGAGGCCGAGGTGAGCCTGGGCAACATAGCGAGACCTCATCTCTAACGAAATTTAAGAAATTAGCCAAGCGTGGTGGCACACGCCTGTAGTCTCAGCTAATAATATATTTTACTTAACATACCAAAAATGTTACCAACATGTAATCAATATTTTAAACATTTTAGGGATGTAGTTTACATTCTTTTTTCATAGTAAGTCTTCAAGCTCTGGTGTGCATTCTATCCTTATAGCACCTCTCAATTGAATTCAGCCACGTTTCACATTTCTATAGCCATGTGTGGCTAGTGGTTATCAGATTGAACAGCACTGTGCTGAAAAAATAGTCATAGTGAAAGCACATTCAGGTTTTATAGTTGTATTAATTTTCTGTTACTGTGTCACAAATTACCATAAACTTAGCGGTATCTCACAGTCTCCATGGAACAGGAATCTGGGTGTGGGTGGACAGGGTTCTGTGCCCAGGGACACACAGGCCAAAATCAAGGTGTCTCCTGGATTTGTTATTTTGTTTGAGGCTCCAGCTCCTCCTCCAAGTCTCCCTGGTCATTGGCAGAATTCAGTTCCTTGCCATTATTGGACCAGAGTCCCCATTTTGTGGCTGGCTGTCAGCTAGGGACCACTCTTAGCTCCTAGAGGCTCCCCATGGGACTTTGCCACCGGGTCCCCTGCATAGGTCATTTACAACACGGTTATTTGCTTCTTCAAGACCAGCAGGAGAGTCCGCCTTCAAATCTCAAATCTCCCTGACTTCTTGTCAGGGTTCACCTGATTAGATCAGACCCACTCAATTGATTAGGCACCTTGGTCACATTTGCAAAAGCCCTTCCTCCACAGGACATAGCCTAAGCAAGTGAGTAATATCCCTTCAAGTTCACAAGTCGGCTAATACTCAAGGGAGGAGATAATAGACAGTATGAACAGCAGAGGAGGGGGCAGGAATCTTGGCAGCCATCTTAGATTTCACCTACCATTATGGTAGAATATTTTTGGTAAACTGAAGTAGTGGTTTTCTAAATGATTTCCTAAGAGACAAAGTATTTTTAGACACTAGAGTAAAAAGAGGCCAGACGTGGTGGTTCATACCTGTAATCCCAACACTTTAGGAGGCTAAAGCAAGAGGATTATTTGAGCACAAGAGTTTGAGATCAGCATGGGCAATATAATTTCTCATGGGCAGAGCCCCGTCTATTTTATTCAGTGTCTGTACCCAGTACCCAGCCTGGCACACAGGCTGTTCTATTTATTATGTTATTTTATTATTTTATTTTTTGAGTCAGAGTCCACTCTGTTACCCAGGCTGGAGTCCAGTGGCATGCTCACAGCCATCACAGCCTCAACTAATTTGGCTCAGACAATCCTTCTGCCTCAGCCCTCCAAGTTGCTGGAACCACAGGTGTTCACCACACTTTTTTTTTTTTTTTTTGAGTTCGAGTCTCACTCTGTCACCCAGGCTGGAGTGCAGTGGCACGCTTACGACCACCCTAGTGTCGACCTGCTGGACTACAGCGATCCTTCTGCCTCAGCCTTCCAAGTAGCCAGAATTACAGGTGCACGCTACCATACCCGGCTAATTTTTTATTTATTTATTGTAGAGAGGAGGTCTCACCCAGTTGACCGGGCTGGTCTTGAACCTCTGGACTCAGGCAATCCACTCGCCTCAGCCTCCCAAAGTGCTGGTATTACAGACTGAGCCACTGAATCCAGCCTAATTTTTTGATTTATTGTAGAGATGAGGTCTCACCAAGTTGCCTAGGCTGGTCTTGAACCCCTGGACTCAGGCAATCCTCTCGCCTCGACCTCCCAAAGTGCTGGGATTATAGGTATGACCCACTGTGTCCAGAGACTGTTCTCTTTAATATTAGTGAACCAATGAGCAGAGCTGTCAAAAATTAACTTTATCAATAGGGAGAAGTTTAATGTCTAGGGATAATCTGATTCACCTATTACCAGTATATATATTTTATTCTACAAGCCATCATAGATTGTCTATTATGTCTGTGAAAGTTGTTAGAATAAAAATGGAGTCATTAATTATAATATAGTTGCCCCAAATCTGAGAGCACTTGCATATAATGTTTACCTATTCCACAGAAGTCACCCCAAGGTCTATCAGGGAAAGACACTGGTTTATTTATTTTTTATTTTTTTGGAGTCGGAGTCTCACTCCGTCACCCAAGCTGGAGTGCAATGGCACACTTACAGTCTATTGACCTGCTGGGCTCCGGCGATCCTTCCACCTAAGCCTTCCAAGTAGTTGGAACTACAGGCACGCGCTACCACACCCAGCTAATTTTTTTATTTTTATTGTAGAGACAAGGTCTCGCCAAGTTGCCCTGGCTGGTCTCAAACCCGCGCACTCAGGCAATCCTCTCGCCTCAGCCTCCCAAAGTGCTGGGACTACAGCCTGAGCCACCGAGCCCAGCCGACACTGGTGTATTCTTACAGAAAGCACCAATGGAAGGCACCAATGGCAGCAGGTTGGTGGAGTCCATGCCTTGGGGCACTACAGCGAGCAGTTTTATAGGCAAGCAAGTTAATTAGTCAAATTCATATCCAGTGTTTACAATTACATTGATTAAGAGTAACTACTACATTGCTTTCAACTTTGCTTGGTTACCCGCATCCCCTGATTAATTTTTGGGAATATGCATACTCTTCAGAGACCAGCCTTGGCTGGAGGTCGCTCCCTGAGGGAGAGGGAAAACAGTCCATTTCCAGACAATACCTTATATTAATGTTAAAATCAAAAACAAACAAACAAAAACGCTCGCAAATGTAGCCAGGGAAGGCCATGAAGAGCAGATTCTCATGTTTGCGTGCCTGATAACACAAAAAGACTCTATAAAAACCATAACCTTGGGCCAGGAACAGTGTTTCACACCTGTAATCCCAGCACTTTAGGAAGTCAAGGTAGGAATATCATTTGAGGCCAGGAGCTCAAGACCAACCTGGCCAACACAGTGAGGTTCTGTCTCTCACCTCAACCTTCCAAAGTGCTGGGATTACAGACTTGAGCCACTGCACCCAGCCAGAGGAGCAATTTAAAATAAAACCCCATGCTCAGTTCCATTTTTGA
>CAUYQG010199056.1:0-20090 GCA_963574415.1 Tarsius wallacei | reverse complement strand
ATCCCACCTCCCCAATTGCCCTCCGCAGTTTCCTGCTACTGTCAATCCTTTTGTTATAGTATTACAATAGTTGTTCAAGGTCCACTTATGAGTGAGAACCTGTGATACTCATATCTTGGTTTCTGTGAAAGATCACTCAGTATTATAAACTCTAATTCCATCCAGGTTGCCATGAAGTTTATGATTTTGTTCTTCTTTATGGCTGCATAATGTTCCATTGTGTATAGGTACCACATTTTTTTTATCCAGTCCTCTTTTGATGGGCAGCATGGTTGGTTCCATGTTCTTGCTATTGTGAACAATGTTGTGATAAACATACATTCGCAGGTATCTGTTTTATAGAGTGGTCTGAGTTCTTCCAGGTATATTTCCAGTAGGGGGATCGCAGGGTCATAAACAAGGTCAATTTTTAGAACTTTTAGGAATTGCCACACTGTTTTCCACAGAGGCTGTACTAGTTTACACTCCCACCAACAGTGTAGAAGTGTTCCCTTCTCACCACATCCTCTCCAGCATCTGTTATTTTTTGAGTTATTGATGATGGCTGTTCTGACTGGAGTTAGGTGGTATCTCAGTGTAGTTTTAATTTGCATCTCCTTGATGACTAGTGAAGATGAACATTTCTTCATGTATCTGTTGGCTGCTCGTATGTCTTCTTTTGAGAAGTGTCTATTCATATCTTTTGCCCACTTTGTAATGGGGCTGTTTGTTTTTTTTCTTTTCAGCACGTTTGAGTTCCTTGTAGATCCTTGATGTTAGGCCTTTGTCAGACATGGAGTTGGCAAATATTTTTTCCCAGTCTGTTGGCTGTCTCCCTACTCTCTTGATGGTTTCTTTGGCTTTGCAGAAGCTTGTCAGTTTAATGAGGTCCCACTTGTCTATCTTATCTCTTATGGCATGGACACTTTGGGTTTTGATCAGGAATTGGTTGCCAGTTCCAACTTCTATAAGAGTGTCTCCTGTATTTCCTAAGATTCTTATAGTTTGAGGTTTCACAGTCAAGCTAAATTCTTTATGAAAGATACTGTAAATGAGCTATGATTTAAAGCACATTAAAGAAAATGACTAATTTTTACCATTTAAATTGTGACTATTTGCCATTTTCTCAACTTATTAAATATTATAAGGCATAATTCTAATTATGTTTAAATTTTAATCTGCTGCTAACTCTTTATCTGAATAGGTCTACTAGATAAAGCTAGACTCAGAGTTTAGAGTTTCCTGAAAGAAGAGTCTACATGATTTATTTGGTGATGAGTCAATTAAGCAAAGGTTATTATTTCACTTACAACTTAAATAAATTCTGTATCCTAAAAATAAAATATTTTATAGACTAAATGAATGATAAAATGTCTTTCATGCTTTGATGTCATCAAATGTTTTGTTTACATTCATCAGAGATTAAACAAGAACTATTAGGTTAACCATTTACTATCAGGCATTGTGCTCCTTTTTAGTAAGTCCAAATCTATGTATAGATTTCAACTGAAACATGATTTTTTTTTCACTCAGTGTTCTTTGTTCACTATGATTCTATGATCATATAATGTAACTATTCTCTAACCTTGTTCCCATACCTTATGAAATAATAGATAGTAGGCCACAATGAGAATTCATCAATTCTTCCCTTTCAAGGCTTTTCATCAACAAAGATTGAATATCTCTAATCCAAAAATTTGAAATCTGAAATGCTCCAGAATCTGAAACTTTTTGAGCACCAACGTGACACTCAAAGGATATGATCATTGGAGCATTTCAGATTTCAGATTTTCAGATTAGAGATGCTGAATTGTTAAGTATATATAACATAAATATTCCAAAATTCAAAAACTCAGAAATCTGAAACATTGCTGGCCCCAAGCATTTTGGATAAGGAATATGCATACCACTGGTTAATTTTAACCAAGACTAATTCCAGTGGGATTGTTTATATTAATAATTTCTACACAAATAAGTAAGGGTTTCCTCATCTGGCTTCAATATCTACAACCCACAGGGCTTATTCACTACCTTTCTGTAGCTTTGAGAAGCTGCCCTCTGACAGAACTTGTTCTGTGTCATAACATATCATAGTAAAAAACAAAGAGGATCATATGCAGCATCATATATTTTGAACTAATTTTTCTCAAAGTGTAGTTCACAGACCAAAGTCCTCAGAATCATCCAGATGAGTGTTAAAATGAAGATTCCTTGGATTTTTGCCATAAATAAATCACATTCTCTGTAAGTGGGGCCAAGAAAATAATTTCAGCAAAACTCGTTGCTTTAGACCTATAATCTATAATTTAGTATGCAGTTGTTATAAAAAAATTTAAGCATTAAACCATATTTTCCTCAAATAATGCGAGGAATTAGTGATCCAGAGAATAAACCTTGCAAAATTCTGGATGAAATTTTAACTTCCTGTAGAATATAGCTGAATCTCTAATGTCACTGTGGCTGCCTATGATAGAGCTTCAACAAATGCTTATTGAGCTGAACTGAACTGAATCCTGGAAGGAAGAATCAATTTATGAGTCACCTAGCTAGAATTGATTTCTGTGACTATATGCATTTCAACCATTTTATTTTCATTTTACTTTCTTTTTAGTAAATGTCCATGAAAGGAAGTGGATAGCTTGAAGTCACATGTCTATTTGCAATGTGAAAATAATATTTAGATGATATATTGTAAATATGTTTAGAGCAATTGTTGTCTGAAGGCAAGAGATTAATAGGAAACTGTCATTATTAAGATTGCAAAAATACTTTATTTTCAGTGTATATCCCTTAACACAGTATGAATTCTGTTATGTGGTTGTCATATAATTTTAATCTTGTGCCAAATTTGCAAAACTTAATAATCATGGAAGATGCAATGCTTTCAAGTATATTTTAATCTCTATTTTATTTTAGCATATTGTTTTTCAGACTAAATCTTAAACCTAATTCAAATTCAAGCTTTCTGTATAATAGCCACATGACCTTGATAAATTCTTTAAATCTCGTTAAGCTTTAGTTTCCTCCTTTGTAAAAAGGGAGGAAAAATGGCCTTTCCCTCCCTTTTCACAAAGTTATACAATAAGTAAGGACCAAATCATTTAACCATTTTTAATCCTTGTAATATCACTGAGGGAAAGGAAGGGAGGGCATTATTATTTAAATTTTACAGGAAACTGAGTTAAATAGCAGAGCTATGACTTGACTTTATGTCTTTAGCAGCTCTTTTTCATACTTCCTGCTGCCTTCTTAATCTCCATTAGATGTCTCTAGCTCCTCCAAAAACATCAAATTATCCAAACAAATATCAGAGTAGTAAAATGAGAACTTTATGCTTTACCTGAACATGACAGTTCCCTAACAGGTAAACTGGGTCTAGGAGATGGAATAAATAGATGTCTACATGACAAATTTAGGGATTTTGTTCCTGGATTACTAATTCATTAGCATACCAAAAGTAGATGTAATTTTTGTTTTACCATACAAACGGTAAGGAAAACACAGTTCTAAAAATCAAGGATATCACAGTTCTAAAAATCAAGTTGTCTTCAAATCTGCATATTAACACACTGCTAATTGTCAAGGCTACCACACACTGTTGCTTTCAAACCCTTGTATACACAATACAAGAAATCTGCATTAAATACAATTTTCCTAGAATCCGAATAGCCCTACATCCCATCTTTTGGTGAAGGCTGCCTCTCTGTGGTAGAATGCAATGTGGCGTGTTCTCTGAGGGAAAATTTTCTCTGTCGTTTTTTTTAAACTAAGAAAAAATTTGCATAATATTCAAATACATACAGATCTAAACAAAGTGCTCTAACTACTTCTTTCAGGATAATATTTTTGACTTCATGTTTAGAAAGGTCTTTGGACCCCAGGGCACAGCCTCACTCACTTAGACAGGCATGTACAGGAAGAGATGAAAATAATGTTTTTGCAAGTAACAAGAATCAAGTAAAATAGAATTGCTCAAACAGAATGGTCATATTTGTTTTCCCTTTTGAGAGTCGAAGGCATTATTCACTCTACACTGAATGACCTGTGCTGCTCAGAGAGACACACACTAATAGACATCGTACCTACCAGAAAGCCACTGTTATCTTAATTTCCTCAAGAAATTACTCGTATATATTGTATGGCATAAGATGATACCTGCTATTCACTTACAGTACAATATAGGAACAGATCCTATTTTAAATACTGAAAGTCAAGAAGCAAATATCAAGTGGGCATCTTTAAAAAATATTGAGTCAATTATTCTTTCGCCACTCATGACCACTGTTAGTTGAAATGAAAGTAGGCTCAAAAGTTCTTTCTATTATAAGATTTATTTAGAAAGAGAATATACTCTATAATTTAAAAGATTAAAATTTTGATATTTTAACCATATGACAACTGAAAGATTAGCATTATCATGCTATTAACTGAAAGGAACAAAATATCTTAGAATTTAAGTAAGAAATGCAGTCACAGAAATGACTTTTACCTTCTCTAAAGCAGAACATACTGTATATCAGAAACTCTAAAACCTAATTAGGAGAATATATCTAAAGGGTCATAGTAAACATTTAAATAACTAATATCAAGATTTTTAAAAAACAATAGGTACACAAAAAGCATCATTGAGAAAACTGTCACTACCCTTGACATGCAGTATATCAATAGAAACACCAAAGAAAGTTCCCTGTAAAAAATTTTTATCAGCAAAATTATCATAAACTCTGATTGCTAATTATTGCAAAATCTCCCTCCTCTCCAATTTTTCCCCCTTTTTTTAACAGTGTTGAGGGGTGGGAGAAGAAACATATTTGGTCTCTGCTTCAGCAAATACTGAAATCTATTTATATGCAAATAAGCTATCCATTATTAGCATGAGAAGAGACTTGTGCATAAAGAGAGAGAAATAAATTATCACTAGAAGCCATTAATGAAATCTATTTCAAAACATAACATTTTACAAGAGCCCTCACTCATGTAATATTTGTTTAAGCCTCGAGGGGAAATGGTGAGTCTTACACTTGACTAGAATCTGATTGTATATTATTCTCCATGCCAATTTTTTTTATAAAATTCATTTTATCCTTTCCTTTGAAATTACTTGATAATTTTAACTCCAGTGAGTTATTTTTAGAGAACTTGAGCATTAAAATCAAAGTCCTATGTGTTTGTCACATAATTGCCAGACTTTTTGAGGAGTTTTAGTTTTGGTCTGTTAGAATAATTTTTATTTTTGAGGTTTAAAATGTTTTTTTTGCTCTAATAGTAGTTAACATACCAATCGATGCATTTTAAGAAGGAATATGCCTCTTTCTAGAATAAGTTGAATTTTCATTGAAAAGAATAAAATAAGCAATAATTAATAGACTTATCAAATAATATCATATGCTTTGTACACTTTCTCTTTGAGTCTCTTCTTCTGGCCTCCTTGAATCCATAAATTCCTTGTTTAGTCCAAATTTGAGTCTTTCTGGATTATAACATTATTCTCTTATATTTTCTTCTAATAACGTCATAGTCTTATCTTTTTATTTAAGTCTTCAATCCATCTGGATTACATTTTTGTGCATGATATAATGTAAGGGTCTACTGTTATTTTCTTTAGTCAGTTCTTTATGATAGTTTTCCTAGCATGACCTACTAAATAGTTTTTGTTTACCCATTGATCTGTGGTGACATATTTATAACAAATTGTTTTCACATACACAAAAATCTGTCTCTGAGTTTCCAATATTTTATTATCTGTTTGTCTTGTTTTTGTGTCAAAACCATAATGTATTTATTAATATATATTTGTAATATGTCAACAAATGGTATAGAAATTTCTCCCCTTTTTTACTCCTATTTGTTTATTTAGCTCTTCATGTAACTTTATTTTTACATACATTTTAGTGTAATTATCAATGTCTCCAAAAAAGCCCAAATGGAATTTTGGTGGGATTACATTTATAGATTAAGAAGGGAAAACTGACATTTTGATTATATAAAATTATCACATCCAAGAGCCTAAAATAGCTCTCCATTTATTCAAACCAGTATTTGTGTCAATTATTATAATTTAAAAATTATTTTTATAAAACTTCTTGTCTTCTTAGTTAATCCTAGAAAACTTATTTATTCTTATTGTAAGTTGAACTTAATTGTATTACTCTTGAAAATGATCACTGCTGGTATAGAAAAATAATATTGATTGTGTAAATCACTTTTATATCTAGCAAGTGAAGTGAATTTGCTTATTTATTTCTTGAGTTTCTTAATTTTTTAAAATTTGCTACATGATGCTATAATTTGCAATTTATCTCTTTTCTTTGAATACTTCCTTTTCTTCTGTATTCTTAGGTATTCTATCCTTTCTTAGTTATTCTATCCTTAGGTATTAATGTTTACTACCTACTTTGCTAAGAAAGTATGGTAGTAATGCGTATCCTTACCTTCCTTCCTTTAAGAAAAATGTTTAGTGTAGATATTAGGTTTATAGCCTTTACAAAGTTAAGGAAGTTACTTATATTCATAATTTTCTGGGTTTTGGGTTTTGTATTACAATTAGGTAAATTTAATTAAAAGATTCTTTCTGTAGCTCTTTATTAAAGTGCTTCTTTAAAGAGTACAGTACAGAAAAATGAAAACACCCTGGAATGCACTGCTATCAAAAATTTTCTTGGCTCTAATCATGTTGATTTATCTTTGGTTGTAGATGACTAAACAGTTTAAGGGGCAGTATTTATCTATCACCCCTATCACCTGGGTACTAAGAGAAAAAAAGCACAGGGAAATGAGAATGAAATATTATAGTGGGAAGGTAGTCGGGTGTTCTACTTATTCATCCTAAAGCAAAGTCCACTAATCAACTTCTTGCTGCCTCTGCTAACCTTTATAAAGTTGCAAGACAGACCAAGAAGAGAAAAGTACTACTTATTTTGATGTACCCAAAGATCACCCAAACTGGGTAGACGTTATCTTTTTTTTTTCTTCAATATAAACACACCAATGTTTACTGGGCACATGAGAAGAACAAGCAGCATGAAAGACACAGCCCAAAACAAATAGGAAAACTGATACCAAAGAAAAAAGAAATAGCTTAAGAAAAAATAGAATTTTAAAAAATTAAATATTATGATAAAATATAGTCACAATAATATTGTATTTATAAAGCAAAAAGCATTCAGAGAACAAAAAATGTGCTACTGTAAGAGCATAACTATTGGTATGAAAATTCATGAGATAAGAAAAGTACCTTGCAAAAATCCTTACAGAATTTAGAGCAAAAGGACAGAGAGAGAGAGAGAGAGAGAGAGAGAGAGAGAAGATGAAAGATAATTTTTTAAAAAACAAATTCTGGTAAGTCCAAAATCCATGTTTCTACAAACACAAAATTAAAAATGCTAAAAAAAAAATTATAAATCATAGATGACTAGAAAGGACAGACACTTCAAATTTAAAAGACCCATAAAAAATGTAAAGGCCTAAGTACAGACATTGAAAAATACTCGGCTATAGATCTATTACTATGAAATTGTAGAATATCAAGAATTTTTTTAAATTCTAAGTATTTCCACAGAAAGGAAGACAAGTCATTCACCAAGGGAAAAAAATTCAAAATGTCATCTTACTTTATTTGCAAAAGCAAAATCAGATTCTAGAAGACAACGGGGGGAAAATGTAGGAACAAAATGAAGATATACTGAAATATAAAATCCTGCCATCACCTCAATAAAATGAAAACCCAAGTTTAATACAAATAAGGCTTAGAGAAAAACCAATTCAAATAAAAACGAAATCAATGAACTCTAGAAAGACATCTTCAGTGTTTAAAAAAAGCAATTGAAACTTTGAAAAAAATGAGAATCAACTCAAGAAAAAAGTAGATACTTTGTAGAATTGAACTTATATATATGAGGTGTCTAGACATTCAAACTCCGAGAAAGAAAGTAGAAGGCAAAGGGAGTTATTGATTAATGGGTAAAGTTTCAAGTTTCTCAAGATGAAGAGTTCTGTGGCTAGATGAATTGTGATAATAGAATACAATATGAATGTATGTAATGCTACTGAATAGTACACTTGAAAATGGCTAAGGTGATGTTTTATCTTATGTGTATTTACCACAATTTTTAAAAAGATCGTTTCTAGTAACCATGTAAGAAAATAAGATTCTAATCTGAAGCTAATTAAAATGTGACAAAATTTAAGCAAATAATGGAATGTAGAAAAGAAAAACCAAGGAATTCTTATGCCCAAAATAGTCTACTGTGAGAAAACCAAAGATCATGAATTTGGAACCACAGGAAAAAAAATATAATCCTTGCATTTTATTTGACTCGCCATTGGGTAATTTTTAAAGTCTGTCTCTGGTGATTTGAAGGAATAAGACAAAAGGCTATTGCATTCTCTCAGCTCTTCTGTGGAATTTGATTTGGTACCATGTACATCATCACACTTGCATAATAGGCATATATGTACACACACAATATAACTATGCAACCAGATGTCTCCCCCAACTGATTCTTTTCTTTCAGTCTGCTGTGATGTTTCATAAGCTTGGTAAGAAGTGTGAACAACCATGTACATTGAAAATGGAAACATTGTTAAACACTGTTCTCATCCCTGTGACTTGGGTTTCTAAAACTATATGTTTTTACCAAGTTAGAAATAGAGTTAAAAAAAGAAGGAAGTTATGCTTCATTCTGAAATATCTGAGTCTTTAAATGTATTTGAAATTCACAAAGTTATCAGAAGGAATAGGTAAAAAATCAAATACAAAATTATTTAGTTTTATTTCTACAGTAAAATGTCATTAAAAGGATAAAATCACATAAATAAATATACTAGGCATATACTATAGGTATACATATATTTTTAATTGATATAGTATCTATATATTAAGCTAATATATTAGCTTTATATTTACCTTTCTAAATATTTATTTTCCTTAATAAAACCACTTAAAAATTAAAATAAACCATCTTTTATATGAGTGTGATTACCTATAGCTAATTTTCAGAATAAGTCTTGTGTATCAGTCAGGCTGAAGAAAGATAAAGATGACAATGTCTATTATACCAGACACACACACACAAAATAAAACTCTAGTTTTTTGAAGCATTGAAGCCATATTCCCCCAGACTTTTTGTGTAGAATAAAGTTTTTACAAAATGTTAGTTGATATCACACACTATAAAGAATTCCACGGTAAAACAAATTTGGGAAAAGTTGGATTAAACAAGGTAAAAGCAGGTTTCTCTACTGTAGGCTGTATCAGACCCTGTGATATGCTACTTGATAAACAAAGAACCAATACGATGTGTGCATTTCTGACACATTTGATCATGGATTTCTTTTTCTTTTCCCATAATTTTCTTATAGAACTAGTGTTCATGTAAAATATTTTGGAAAATTTTGATTTCCACAATAGTCACATTAGTTCCATAATTTCTTGAGTTATTTTCAACATACTAATTCTGAAATTGTGATTAAAATCTTAGCTATAATACTGGTTAAAAAGCACCAATAAAAGCAGAGACTGGATTAAAATAAAGACTTCTTTCTACTGTTATTAAAAAAATCAAAATAAATTATAGTTAACTAGTTCACATCAAAAAGCTATTTATATCATCTTTGGGTTTTAATATTATGGAAAAGTGCTGTCTTAGTTTGCATAATCAGTCATCTTTAGCAAACACATATGATTATCTAGTCAGACAATAGTCCATCAGTTCAGCATGTAATACTTTCAGATGGCCATAAAGTATGAACCAAAGAATTCCATCAATAGCGAACAGTATTGCCTATAATTGGCCACAGCTGCAAGAAACCTAGTCATTTATATTCTTTTCAAACTCTTATCTTTTAATAAAAAAAAAACTCACATCATAGTGGCTGCGATAAGTCTAAAACATGTACAATTGAGTTGTATTGCACAATAAGAGCAAATATGGCTAATTAGAGAAGATACTTTCGATGTCAAGAAGTTCATTTATTTCTAAATATTGATAAATAACTTTCCATTCCACTGATAACATTTTTACTTTTATTAGAATTTTGAAATCTCATGTAAGAAAAAAATCTCTCTTTCTGTCCCCTCTCCCCGCACCCGCTCCCCCTCACCCACACACACACATTTCTTTGATACAAAGTTGTCCAGGCCAGGCGCAGAGGCTCAAGCCTGTAATCCCGGCACTTAGGGAGGCTGAGATGAAAGGATTGCTGAGCCCACGAATTCAAGAACAGCCTGGGCTACTTGGTGAGACCTCACCTCTACGATAAATTGAAAAGTTAGCCAGACGTGGTAGCGCATGCCTGTAGTTCCAGCTACTTAGAAAACTGAGGCGGAAGGATCATGGGAGCCCAGCAGGTCGACGCCAGGGTGGCCATGACCGTGCCAGTGCACTCCAGCTTGGGCGACAGAGTGAGACTTCAACTCAAAAAAACCAAAAGTTTTCCAGAAGACATTTAAAGAGATAAGTTTTGTTTTGTTTTGTTTTTTGCTTGCTTGCTGTATTTTAGGTGGTATTTTCTGTACACAGACACTCATGAGGAGTTTGAAACACTGGAGAAGAAGGGTGAGGAGGCCTGAAATTAACCCACAGATAAAAAACTCAAAACCTGCCTACATTTCACATTATAGCTCCTCCTAAGGAGGATGGCAAAGAAGTAATTCAGGTAAAAGGCACAGAAAAAATACCAAAGAAACCAGACTAGAGTGATAAAATTAGCCACAAATGTCTAGAAGCATAGATTTCATAAAGCCACTACTTTTTAAAGTGACCTGCATCTATATGTTCATCACAGTATAATTCACAATTGCAAAAACGTGGAATTAACCTAAATGCCCATCAAACAATGAATGGATAATGAAATGTAGTATACATACACTATGAAGACTATTCAGCTGTCAAAAAGAATGAAACCATATCTTTTGCATCAACTTCTAAGGAATTGGAGAACATCCTAAGTGAACTAACTCAGGAACAGAAAACCAATCACTGCATGTTCTCACTTACAAGTAGGAGCTAACCTAAGGCTCTACACAGGTATAGAGAATTATATAATGGACACTGGAGACTCAGGAGGGGGAGGGGGAGAAATGATGGAAGGATGAAAAATCACCTATCTGGTACAATGTTCACAGGTGGGCATGTTAGGTGCACTTAAAGTCCAGACTTCTTTTTTTTTTTTTTTTTCTTTTGAGTTGGTCTCATTCCATTTCCCAGGCTGGAGTGCAGTGGCATGCTCGCGGCCACCCCAGCATTGACCTGCTGGGCTCTGGCAATCCTTCTACCTCAGCCTTCCAAGTAGCAGGAACTACAACCCATTGCTACCATGCCCAGATAATTTTTTGATTTATTTTAGAGATGAGGTCTTGCTAAGTTGCCCAGGCTGTTCTTGAACCAGTGAAATCAGGCAATCCCCTAACTTTGACCTCTCAAAGTGCTGGGATTACCACTGAGCCCTGCCAAGCCCAGACTTCTTCGTCACTGTACAATGCAACCATGTGACCAAAAACTATTTGTACACCCTAAAGCTACTGAAATAAGGAAAAATAAATAAATTTTAAAAATAATTACTCTTTTAAAAAATGACAAGGTTCGAATGGAAGACTCCAGCAAATTCCTTTCTCTTTTTCATCATCTTTTCTTCATATAAAAGAGTATTACAATGCTTTCAAAAGTGTCACTTCAATTACCAATGCTATTTCCATTCTTTCTGGTTGTGCTGATGCTTCAAGAAATAGTTCTTTATAAAATTGCTTATTTAGCCAACCTAAAACAGGCCACCAATGGTGTAAATAGAGATTCAGAAAATGTGCCTGTAGTATGGTACCATTTGTGAACTTGTATTGATACTTCAAAACATGGGCCTAAGCCAGAACTGCTTTCAGCCAAATATAAGCCATCATCACCTTCTCTTTCAGAAACCACTGCACAAAACTAAAAATGTGCAGAAAAGTGTCCTTAATTGGTCCAACAAACTAAATACAAATCATTAAAAATCAATTATGGCACATTTAATTTCATTTGTGTTTTTAAAAATTTTTTTTAATTTTTAATTTTAAAGATGTGGGGTACAATTCAGGGTTAAGTATACAAATGTTCATTATGCAGGTACCCTTATTGATGAGGTGTGCCCCCCTCCCCCACCACAGAATCCCATTACTGCTAATCTCCTCCCCCCAGCAATTTCCCACTACTGACAATCCTTTTCTTATGGTATTATAATAATTGTTCAAGGTCCACTTATAAGTGGGAACATGTGATACTCAGTTCTTTGTTTCTGTGATAGATCACTCAGTATTATAGCCTCTGAGTCCATCCAAGTTCTGTCCTTCTTTATGGCTGTGTAATATTCCATTGTGTATATGTACCATATTTTTTTTATCCAGTCCTCTTTCAATGGGCAGCATGGTTGGTCCCACATTTTTGCTATTGTGAACAATGCTGCAATAAACATATCTGTGCAGGTATCTTTTTCATAGAGTGTTTTGTGTTCCTCTGGGTATATTCCCAGTAGGGAGAATGCAGTGTCATATGTAAAGTCAATATTTAGACCTTTTAGGAATCACCAAACTGTTTTCCACAGACGTTGTACTAGTTTACATTCCCACCAACAGTATAGAAGAGTTCCTTTTTCCCTGTAACCTCTCCTGCATCTGTTGTTTTTTGAGTTATTGATGATGGCCATCCTGACTGGAGTTAGGTGATATCTCAGTATGGTTTTAAATTGTTCTTTAATGACTAGTGATGTTGAGAATTTTTTCATGTATCTGTTGGCTGCTCGTTTGTCTTCTTTTGAGAAGTGTCTATCCATATCTTTTGCCCACTTTGTAATGGGGCTGCTTGTTTTTTCCTTTTTGGTATGTTTGAGTTCCTAGTAGATCCTAGATGTTGGGCCATTGTCAGACATACAGTTGGTAAATATTTTTCCCAGTCTGAGAGCTGTCTCCCTGCTCTCTTGATGGTTTCTTTGGCTTTGCAGAAGCTTGTCAGTTTGATGAGGTCCCACTTGTCTATCATATATTTTATGGCATGGGCACTTAGGGTTTTGATCAGTAACTGGTTGCCAGTTCCAATTTCCATAAGGGTGTCTCCTGCATTTTCTAAGGTTCTTAATAGTTTGAGGTTTTACATTTAGGTCTCTAATCCATTTAGAGTTGACTTTTGTGTATGGTGATAGGGGTCTTGTTTTAATCTTCTGCATGTGGTCATCCAGTTTTCCAAGCACCATTTACTGAATAGGTTCTCCTCTCCCCAGTGGTTGGTGGTGGAGGCTTTGTCAAAGATGAGTTGGTTGAAAAATTGTGTTTTGCTTTTGGAATCTCTATCCTGATCCATTGGCCTATGTGCCTGTTCTTGTACCAATGCCAGGCTGTTTTGATTATTGTAGCTTTATAATAAAGTTTAAAGTCTGAGAGTGTGATACCTCCCACTTTGTTTTTTTTTTTTTTTCCCCCTGAGGATTTTTGGTTATCTGTGGTCATTTATGTTTCCCTATGAATTCCTGTAGTGTCATTTCCAAGTCTGAGAACAATGCTTCAGGTAATTTAATGGCTATTGTGTTAAATCTGTAGATTGCTTTGGGTAAAATGGACATCTTAACAATGTTGATTCTTCCAATCCATGGGCATGGAATATTTTTCCATTTGTTTGTGTCATCTTTGATTTCTTTGAGCAGTGCTTTGTAGATTTCATTGTAAAGGTCTTTCATGTCTCTGGTTAGGAAGATACCAAGGTATTTCGTTTTTTTTAGTAGCTGTTGTTAATGGGATTGTACTTTTTATTTGGTTTCTATTTTTTTATTGTTAGTGTATAGAAATGCAACTTCTTTGAACATTTATTTTAAATGCTGAGACATTTTGTCAAAGTCCTTTAACAGTGCAAGGAGGTTTTTTACAGATTCTCTTGGATTTTCAAGGTATAGAATGATGTCATCTGCGAAGAGAGATAACTTAACTTCTTCTTTTCCTATTTGGATACACCTGATTTCTTTCTCTTGCCTGATCGCTCTAGCTAGGACTTCCAAAACTATGTTGAACAGGAGGGGTAAGAGTAGGTATCCTTGTCTTGTTCCAGTTTTAAGGGGAAATGGTTCCAATTTCTGTCTGTTTAGCAGTATGTTGGCTGTGGCTTTCTCATAGGTGGCACTTACAATTTTGAGATAAGTTCCATCTATGTCTAGATGTTCAAGGGTATTTATCAAGAAGGGGTGCTGGATTTTTATCAAAAGCTTTTTCCACATCTAATGATAGAATCATGGTTTGTGTCTTTGCACTGTTGATGTAATTAATTATGTTTAAAGTCTTGCAGATGTTGAACCAGCCCTGCATCCAGGGATGAAGCTTACTTGGTCATGGTGGATGATTTTTGAGATGTGTTGTTGGATCCAGTTTGCTAGGATCTTGTTGAGAATTTTAGCAACTATGTTCATCAGGGATATTGGCCTGCAGTTCTCTTTCTTTGTTGGATCTTGACCTGGCTTGGGTATCAATATGATGTTAGCTTCATAAAATGATTTGGGGAGAATTTCATCTTTCTCAATTATTTGGAATACTTTCAATAGGATTGGTACCAGCTCCTCCTTGTATGTTTTGCAGAATTCTGCTGGAAAGACATCTGGCCCGGGGATTTTTTTTTTTTTTTTTTTTTGTAGGTAGTTTTGTTATGACATAGTCGATTTCCTAGGTTGTTACTGGCCTATTTAGGGTCTTGATTTCTTGTTGTTTCAACATGGGGAGGTTGTGTGATATAAGAAAATCCTCCATTTCATTTAGGTTTTTTAGTTTGTTTCCATACAGGGGTACGTAGTAATCTCTGATAATCTTTTGTATTTCTTC
This sequence comes from Tarsius wallacei, assembly GCA_963574415.1. Classification (NCBI taxonomy): domain Eukaryota; kingdom Metazoa; phylum Chordata; class Mammalia; order Primates; family Tarsiidae; genus Tarsius; species Tarsius wallacei. The sequence continues at coordinate 5,287 of CAUYQG010199056.1, read as the reverse complement.
AGAGTCAGTTATTACTTCTTCTTTTGCATTTCTGATTGTGTTTGTTTTGGCTTTTTATTTCTTTTTCTTGGTCAGTCTAGATAGGGGTTCATCAATCCTTTTTATCCTTTCAAAAAAACAGTTTTTCGTTTCATTGATTTTTGTACTATATTTTTGTCTTCTATGTCCTGAATTTGGACTTTTATTTTGGTGTTCTGGATTCTTCTGCTGAAGTTAGGGTTTTGGTGGTCTTGCTTTTCCAACTTCCCTAGGTAATTTGTTGGGCTGTTAACTTGTGATCTTTCCATTTTCTTCATGTGTGTTCATAAAGATATAAATTTCCCTTTTAGGACTGCTTTTATGGCATTCCAAAGATTTTGGAAAGATGTTTTGTTTGTTTCCAGGTATCTTTTTTTACTCTGTTTTGATATCTGTGTTGATCCAGGAGTTGTATAGCATCATGGTGTTTACTGTCCATGTCTTTGTGGGTATGGTGGGAACCTTGTTGGTGTTGATATTTATTTTTATTCCACTGTGGTCTGAGAAGGTACATGGCAGAATTTCAATCTAATGGAATTTGTTTATGCTTGATTTATGGCCAAGGAGATGGCTGATCTTACAGTAAGTTCCATGTGGTAATGAGTAGAATGCATATTCTGTGGTTGTTGGGTAGAGTGTTCTTTGGGTATCAATTAAATTCATTTGTTCAAGCATTATGTTGAGGTTCTGGATATCTCTGTTAACTTTTTGTCTTGATGATCTACCTACGGTTGTTAGTGGGGTGTTTAAGTCCCCAGCTGTGATAATGCTAGAGTCAGTATATTTTTTTTAGTTTACCTAGAAGCTGCTTTATGAAAGTTGGTGATCCTATGTTGGGTACATATATGTTTAGAATAAATTTTTCTTGCTGATGAATTGAGCCTTTTATCATCATGTAATGACCTTCTGTATCTTTTTAAATTTTTGATAGCTTAAATGTTATTTTGTCTGATTTTAAAATCACAACTCCTGCTTTCTTTCATGTTTCATTCACCTGAAATTTTGTTTCCCATCTTCTTGCTTTGTATCTATGAGTGTTCTTTCTGGTGAGATGAGTCACTTGAAGATAATATATTGTAGCCTCATGCTATTTTATCCAATTTGCCATTCTATTTTTTTTCAGTGGTGCATTTAGCCCATGTCCATTTACATTCAGGGTAATTATTGAAATGTGAAAAGTTATCCCTGTCATGAAGTTCTTATGGAGTTTGTTGTTGCTACTGTTTGTTTATTTGTTTATTGTCTTTCTTTTGATTTTTGGGCTGCTTCTTGTGTGTTTTCAATCTTTTTCCTGCATTCTTGGGAATGGCATTGTCATTCTTTTTTTCCTTTCTTCTATGTTTAATACTTTCTTAAGTGTTTTTTGTAGAGCTGGTCTGGAAGCAATGTAAATTCTAGGGATTGAATGTCTGGGAAGTATTTTAATTCTCCGTCACTGATGAAACTTAGCTTAGCTGTGTAGGTAATTCTTGGTTGAAATTGTTTATCTTTGAGAACTTTGAAGATTGGGCTCCAAGATCTCCTAACCTGAAGTGTTTGTGTAGATAAATCTGCTGCTATTCTAATTGGTCTTCCCTGATAGGTAGTCTGACCTTTCTCTCTTGCTGCCTTTAGGGGTTTTTTTATTTTATATCTACTTTGTGTAGGCAAATTACTATGTATCTGGGAGTTAGTCTTCTCATTTGTTGTCTTGCAGGGTTCTCTGAATCTCTTGTGTGTGAATGGTCATGTCACTGATGAGATGAGGGAGGTTTTCTTGAATAATTTCATGGAATGTTTGTTCCAGGGTAGTTTCTGTCTATCTGCCTCAGGGATTCCAATCAATCTTAGGTAAGCCTCTTGAAATAATCACTCATCTCTTGGAGTTTTTGTTCTGTCTTTTCAAGCTTCTTTTCTATGTTTTTAACAGTCTGAGTTAGTTCCATATTTTGGTCCTCAAGCTGTGATTATTTCTTCTGCTTGTTTAATTCTGCTTTCCATGCTTATCAGTTTGTTGTTTATTTCATTCACTGTATTCTTTATTACTGCTATTTCAGTTATGAACTCCTTCATTCTTTTTTACTTGTCTCTTCTCATTTCTATTTAGTCTTTTTATTAATATATTGATATCTGGGTTTGTGGTTTGAGATGAGTCATTCTGGGGGCTCTTCATTGTTTGAGTTCTAGAGTCTGTATTTTCAGTGGCTGACCTCCCAGGGTTCTGTGTGAGACTCACATTCTTCCTTTGGATTTTCTTCATTTGTGTAGGTTTTCCTCCACCCCCCCCCCCTTTCTTGTTACCTCTTCTTTAATTCTGTTGTGCAGTGATGGGGGATAGCTTTTATTTCTGTTTGCTCTATCTCCTATTCTTCCTTATGTAGATCCTCTGGTTTTGTTCAGTTCTGAAGCTGGACTAGGGGTGGGGGCCTATGCTTTTTTACAGTTTGGAGATTTAATTGAGTAGGGAGCTGTGATCCAGAAGCTATCTGCAGATCCCAGTATCTGCTGACAGGTGTGTGGGCCCCCTAGAACCTACTTCCCACTGCCTTACAATATTTCCACACAGTGCGCAGGTCTGTTTGCCCTCCTGAAAGCAAAATAAGATAAGAAAAGGGAAGAGGATGGAAAAAAGGAGGAAGATGAAAGGGAAGTTAAGAGAGAGAAGAAGAAGAGGGAAAACAGGCATACCAACTAACGAATAAACAGAGAGATAAGACAGAAAAAAAAAGACAAAAACATACAATCATACAAACAAAAACCTCCATTAGTATACTCTCTCTCAAAAATACCCATACATAAACAGAGAATCTAAGAAAAAATTAAAATAACAGAAACAAAACAAGTGTAAAAATGTTTAAAAAAAAACAGAAAGAGAGAAGATAAAAAAGCTAAAACCAAACCAAAACAAACAAAAAAAACCTTACTCTCGAGCCGCTTCTGTGAGTCCAGTTTCCTTTCAGAGAAAGGAACTGGGAGTGGCTCTGATCTCCAGCCTTTCCCTCCACTCTCAGCACAGGCTGATAGGGTTGCTCTCAGCATGGGTCATATGCCCCACAGACTACTGTGGGAGAAGAATGGATCAGATCCAGACTCATCCTACTCTCTGCTGCTGCTGTCAAGTCTCCCACTCAGAATTAATGTGTCTGTGCCTGTTCAAGCATGGGGGAGGGGAGTCTGTCTCTCCCAGTCTGATGAGATAATAACCTCTGTGTCCCAAAATGGAGTCTGGGTGGAGCTGGGCTGGACAATGCAAGTATCTGCCCAATCCAGCAGCACTTGAGCTAAATTCCAGATTTCCACCACCTGCCTTCTTGTGCCAGGTCTGCTGCTGCAGGTGATGGTGTGGGCCAGGTGCCAATGCTGAGGGGTGGCTGTTCTCTGCTGCCTGCTCTCAAGAGAGCCCCAAGAACAGCAGATGGTCCTGTGCACCTGGGTCTCCAATCTCAAGGGAGATAGGGTGTTGCAGTCACCTCTGGAGGAGAGTTCCAGTTGCATGAGCCCAAGTCTCCCCTCAGACAGACTTTCACTCACCTACCGGCACACACTCACTCACACAGAATCTTTATGGACACTTGCTTTTGCAGAGACTCTCATAGTCCAACCTGTTCCATCACCAGTTTGCCCAGAAGTTCCATGTTATTCCCCATTTTAAGTCAATCTATAAAGTTCTGTGTTAATCTCTGTTCAAAAGATAATTTTAAAAACTAAAGGCATGTTTCTCTCTTCATTTTCCCCTTAGTTGTTGATTTTATAAAAATAATCTCATATGTGCTACAATTATAAAACTGTACTACAATTATAAAGACATCACAACTTGATATATTTCATTTAAATATACATTTAGACCAGGCATGGTAGCTCAAGCCTGTAATCCCAGCACTTCTGGAGGCCGAGATGAGAGGATTGCCTGAACCCAGGGGTTCCAGACCAGCCTGGACAACTTGGTGAGACTTTGTCTCTACAATAAATAAAAAAAATAGGCCGAGCACAGTGGCTCATACCTGTAATCCCAGCACTCTGGGAGGAGGAGATGAGAGGATTGCCTGAACCCAGGGGTTCCAGACCAGCTTGAGCAAGTTGGTGAGACCTCGTCTCTACAATAAATCAAAAAATTAGCCAGATGCAGTGGTGCATACCTGTAGTTCTAGCTACTTGGAAAGCTGATGCAGGAGGATCACTTGAACCCAGCAGACAGAGGTTGCAGTGGCGGTGAGTGTGTCATTGCATTCCAGCTTGGGCAACAGAGTGAGACTCTCATTCCAAAAAAAGAAAAAAAGAAAGAAAGAAAAGAAACAGGGTCTTGCCCCATCACCCAGGCTGAAGGGCAGTGGCACAAATCATAGCTCACTTGTAGCCTCAGACCCCTGGACTAAGTGATCCTGTTGCATCAGCCTTCTGAGTAGCTGAGACTACAGGTGAGCACCACCACATCTGGTTAATTAAAAAAAATTTTTTTGTAGAGACAGGGGTCTCTCTATGTTGTCCAGGCTGGTCTCAAACTCCTGGGCTCCAGAGATCCTCCCACCTTGGCCTCACATAGTGCTAGGATTACAGGCATGTGCCATCATGCCCAAACTGTTTCCTATCTTTTCTTTATTTCAAATTTAGAAGAAATTCAGTCTGGAGAAGAACCAACAGAGAAACACAAGGCTGGGCGTGATGGCTCAGACCTGTAATCCTAGCACTTTGGGAGGCCGAGGCGAGAGGATTGCCTGAGCCCATGGGTTCAAGACCATCCTGGGCAACTTGGTGAGACCTTGTCTCTATAATAAATACAAAATAATTAGCCGGGTATGGTGGTGCATTCCTGTGGTTCCAGCTGCTAGGGAGGCTGAGGCAAAGGATTGCCTGAGCCCAGCAGGTCAAGGCTACAGTGGCTATGAGCATGCCACTGCTCTCCAGGCTGGGCCACAGAGTGAGACTCCAACTCAAAAAAAAACAAAAAACAGAGAAACACAAAAACATCATGAAAGCACATGAAAAAAGCCCTGTGAAGCCGGGCTCAGTGGCTCAGTCTGTAACCCCAGCACTTTGGGAGGCTGAGGTGAGCAGATTGCCTGAGCCCGCGGGTTCGAGACCCGCTTGGGCAACTTGGCGAGACCTCATCTCTACAATAAATCAAAAAATTAGCCGGGTGTGGTAGCGCGTGCCTGTAGTTCCAGCTACTTGGAAGGCTGAGGCGGGATGATCGCCGGAGCCCAGCAGGTCAAGGCTGTGGTGGCCGGGAGCGGCCACTGCACTCCAGTCTGGGTGACAGAGTGAGACTCCAACTCAAAAAAAAAAAAAAGAA